>JAZHYW010066426.1:0-41506 GCA_037355805.1 Ixodes ricinus
AAGATTTCAGATATGGCCATATAGAAAATTGGCCACATATAACCTGATATGGTATACCTACCAGATGTAGCCTCATAATTCAAGATTTGGTCTGATATCCCTGGCCAGGTATAGAAATCCTAGATCTGGCTAAGTATGAAAATTCCAGATCTGGCCAGGCATATCAAAAGGACACAAGCCTGAAATCATCAGTTCATTTATTTTTATTGTCTACAATTATCCCAAGTGCCCCGGCCCGCACTCGAGGAATTATGGGAACGGTGATCCTTCAGCTCACTAGTGATCGCTAATGTTGACCACTTGCATGGTTAAGTTTCGAGTGTAATTCGTAGTCACCATGAACAAGCGTCCCATAGGGCTCAAGGGCCTGTCACATCACTTTCAAAATTTCTCGTCAATGGCAGCATTTATAATTCTGTGCATGCGATCCACCTTTCAACCTGGCTGAGCCGCAGAAATTTCTTACAATATTATCATTCTCGTACGTGATTGTTGTTTTAGCAGAATTCCTCAAAAGCCGAGAAATCACGACAACCAAAACTGGGATTTAGCTCGGATTCAGCGGAGCTGCTTATATCATTTTTAGCGTTTCTAACTTAATATCAGCGTCTTTGAAGCCGTACAAAAATAATAATAATGTAAGAGATATGTTTGCAGCTCATCCAGGCTGAAGGTTGGACAGAATGCACAGTACTGACATTGGCGAGAAATTTTAAAAGTGATATGACAGGTGCTTGGGTTCTATACGACACTTGTTCAGGGTGACTCCGAATTACACTCAAAACTGTGTAACCATAAATTGGTCGAAATTTCCGATCACTGGGCAGCTGAAGAAACACCGTCCCCGTGGTTCCTCGAGTACGGGCCGAGGCTCTTGGGGGATTTATCAAATTGTATATTCGGGCGTAATGTTAACACTTCGAAATAATTAAGCTACACTGAAATCCTCGTTAAAATTAGCACAAATAATCCCAAACTTAAGCTTGAAAAAGCTGAAGTTTGGAATTATTTCTGCTAATACTTAACTCGCGAACAATGAGTCATTTACAGTTTGCTAACAAATCACTTTTTCTACTTTTTTTTACTTATTTATATATTGAAACCCGGCCGCCAGATAAAGCTGTATATACGCGAGATAACGAAGTATATACCTCGAATAAGGCTGTATATCTGCCAGATAAGTCTGTATATACGCCAAATTAGGCTGTATATATTCCAGATAAGGCTCTATATACGCCAGATAAGGCTGTATATACTCCAGAAAAGGCTGTATATAGGCCGTATATAATCATATAATGTTTGATATGGCTAGATATACCCCAGATATAAGAGTTCCATACGGGAGAGAACTTCGGACCAAATCGCTCCTGCGAAAACTACTCATCGCAACGAAAAAATGCTTGTGGCGTTTTGGTCGTGGTCCAGGGGCTTATTTAGGGAAATTATTGAAGTCCGGGATAATTAAATTTTTAAATATTTTTGCGTAATTATTTTTTTTTAAATTGTGTTTAAGGGCATGGTTTAAATTAGAACATTGCTCAGCACCATCGAAAATCACTAAATTAACAAAGTGCAGAACGATAGAAGAGCGAAGCATTTTACGGCTTTCTTAAAAACCGCACAAATTCGACCGGTTTTTAAGTTTCGGTTTGCTATCGGAGCGCATCTCGGCCCCGGTCTTATGGCCTCACATGTATGATCTCCAGACGAAGCCGAGCCTCTCGGTGAAACTGTCGTAATACATACAACAAACTCTTAGCATAGCAACTCCGAAAGTACGGATCTCTTATATACTATATATATATACATGGTGGTTTTTTTTTTAAGCTTAACAGAATTTTTAAGAACAAACCATGAAAGCTAGGTTAATGCGGTCTGTGCAGGTAAGTTATACGGCCAGGGGGACATAGTATAGGGGATTAGTCGTAACGATCAGTCGGCTAATTAGTTAAAAATTCGTTAATTAACTCTTTAGTTAATGAAAATAGACATATAGTTCCAATTAGAAACTTGCTCAGCGTCATCGAAAACCACTAAATCAGTAATTTTCAGAAAAACCTTGAAAGCGTGAGAAGCGTAGTAGTGCACTAAAGTTATCGCTCGTTGAGCAGGTACAAGGCTGGGGCTAGATAAGAGACAGAAAAATTGCGCGGGCGCCTTATCGCAACCGATAGCTTTGTACGTGCTCGACGAGTGCTAACATTAGTGCAATACTAAGCTTCTCACGCGTTCAAAGTCTTTCTAAAATTACTGATTTAGTGGTTTTCGATGAGGCTGAGCAAGTTCCTAATTGGAACTATATATCTATTTTCAATATTTAAAAATATCATTAACGAATTTTAACTAATTAGCCGACTGATCATTACAATTATCCTCCTAAATTATGTCCCCCTGGCCGTAAAAACTCCGCTGCGCAGACCGCATTATTCTAGCTTTCGTGGTTTTCTAAAAAAATTCTGTTAAGCTTAGAAAAAACACTATATATATATATATATCTGTAAACGACTAAATGTTCGCGAGGACCTATTTTTCGCGAATTTCGCGAATCGTCTACAATTCGCGAAAAATACGCCCCGCGAACAATTCGGGCAATATGTGAACGCTAGGAAGCTACACTCGATTCGCGAAAATTAGAACCCGCGAATAATTTCAAATTATCAGCTTTTGCCTGATTCGCGAAAATTTGCGCACGCGAATATTAAGTCGTTTACAGTGTATATATATATATATATATATATATATATATATATATATATATATATATATATATATATATATATATATATATATATATATAAAACAGACTTGGATAGTTTGATCGGACGGTTCGGACGGGGACCCTCCTTCTTCAAGCATGACTTAAGCTACGCTTGAAGAAGGAGGGTCCCCCTCCAAAATGTTCGATTAAACTATCCAAGTTTGTTTGAACCTCGGTGGCTTTTTTTACTTATATATATATATATATATATATATATATATATATATATATATATATATATATATAAGTAGTGGTTTTTGCAGGTGAGTTATACGGCCAGGAGCCATTATGTAGGTTGGCTAATCTTTGCGATAAGTCGACTAATGAATTAAAATCTGCTAATTAACTTTTTAATTAGTGAAAGTAGACATATGGTTCCATCTAGAAACTTCCTGAGCGTCATCGAAAACCACTATATCAACTCTTTTTTGGACGACTTGAAGCTTGTGGGAAACTCGGGGGCGCGCCAAAGTTAACACTCGGGAAGCGGGCGCAAAGCTAGCACTGGCGGAACGTGATGACAATTCTATCCTCCGCGTACAGCACAGTGCTTGTACAGTCCATCGGGCGCCGCGATGCTGACGGAGGCTTCTGGTTGGAGCGCCCGGTGAACCTCCTCTCAGACTGCTTCGGTGACAGAGAGCGAAGAGGGGCGTTGGACGGACGGCAGCGATTTTTTCAGCTCCTCCCGTATGACGTCGCGGATCACCTCTGGGGTACCCGCGAGGCTGGAACCGACGTCGAGGATAGAGAGGGCAGGAACAGCGAGGTTTGGCAGTCGCTTGTAGTGGACGGCACGGGCTTGGAGGGCCCACTCGATGTTCGTTGCCTCCCTTACGAAGCCATCGACGGTCGTAGGCGGGTTTCGTACAAGGTCAGCGAAAATCGTTTCTTTGACACCACGCATAAGAATCTTCAGTTTGTTTTCTTCTGCGGCCTGGGTATCGGCGCGGTTGAATAACCGAAGAACGTCTTCGACAAAGCTAACTACGCTTCCGTTTGGTCCTTAAGCTCTCGACTGTAGTTGCGCTTCGGCGGGTTCTCGTCGTTGCTGGCTGGCGAACGTCCGTCGGAGTTCTCCTTTCAGCTGTTCCCATGACATAATTGAGGTTTCATGATTCTATGAACCAGTGTCGCACCGTCCACTCGAGGGTAAAGTAAACGTTCTGCCGGCACTGGTGCGGCGTCCATCCGTTGTGGCGTATTGTTTGAGTCCTCGACGTCTTCGTGGATCTCGCCGCGGAAGGGCGTCGGAGTAGGAGGAGCGACGGGCAGGCAGACGATGGGGTCGGCGGAAGGGGTCTGCCACATATGGTTGCTCATCATCGGCTTCGTCGACGTGGGTCTTCTCCGGCGGTATCCCAAATTCCGGGAGCAATCCTTGAACACGGTGGCTTCCTCGGCTCTCGGTAGTTTCCAAGGACGGTCTTCTTGGGCCGGGGGCTGGACATGCGCTGCGAGGCCTCGGAGGGTACATTTCATGAGCTGCGTTACCGCGCACCTCCTCCGAAACTGTCACGAATGACAGATGAAGAGGCCGGAGAGGACGGAATGAACTAAAGATTTAATCAGGGCGAACTTGTGTCAGAAACGAAAAAGAGGAGAACAGATGTCAGGAAAGGAGCAGTGAGCTTCGACGGCGGCAGCAACCAGCGACGGTGCGTCGGCCTAACAGTTGCCTATCGCGAGAGAGAATCAGTTAATAAACCGGCAATACGGCTCTTGGCTCTTTATTTACCATGCTCGTCATCTCGAATATTCGGCTAGAATGTTCAACAAAGAGCTAGGGCGAGACGGACTAGACAGGGTCATTCTGACCTCTTCATTGTTTACGCTCTGTGGGTAAGAGGCACCATGATCCAGACTGAGCGGAGAACGGCGTATCTTCTCGGTTCATGCCACCTGGCAGTGCACACGCACGTAACCGGGTTCCAACCGCAGAGGCAGTCCGGACGATTGGCCTTCCGAGTTTTGCGGGTCGTCTACGTGACGAAGCACTGGCTCGCGTGATCGCCCGCGCAGCCGTCCCCGGTCTGAGATTTCCACGCTCGTTCGTCCGCTGCTGCTCTTTCGTTAGATATTTCCGTTTTGTCTCTCATCTATATACGCATATATTCAGCATCGAAACCATGCACGTCGCATACACCTACATGTGTACGTCTCCATGTATGTACCTGTGTGTATACATACGTGTATATGTGTATATATACCTAGCCATGCATACGTTGATCTTGCGACATACGCCGTCGCTCTGAAGGGAAGGCAGGCGTCAGGTTTTGCGTCCTGGCGGCGCGCCAGAGACGAAAGCTACTTTCGAAAGTTGTCACCAAATCAACACGACATTCCAGTGCACAACACAGACGAAATGCAACAAGTGCCATTGTGAGAAACTCACTTGTTAATTCCGAATACGTCTCCTATAATTTCCTCAGCGGTTGTATGCTTCACGTCATTATCTGAGGTAGTCATGGCTGCGTCTTGTCATATGAAAAATGGGAAACAGTCGCACAGTTTCAAGGAACCGCTCCGTTGCGGAAGGCGTCGGCGGGAAGTAGGGATAGCGAGACGACACGAAACACGTCCTTCGCGAACGGCGAAGACGCGCGGCGGAGACCGGTCTCAGCGTTGCCATGGCATCGCGACGTCACTATCTGACGCCTAACCTCCCATTGGCTCCTCGCTTCTGCGGCGAGCGGCGCCGCTCTTTGAACCGTGCACGTGATCGGTTGGCTCAGCGACGCCGTCCGTCACGTCGCTGATAGCCGAAAACTGGTTTGGGTCGGCAAACGGCAGCGCTAACCAGTCAATCGCCGCAGACCTCCGCGACTGTCCTAAATGTGGCCCGTGTCCTTAACCGAGTGCACACGAGTCTCCTAGATGAACGGAGAAGCGTAGTCTTCTGCAGTATCGAATTTGTCACCGTTCGAGAAATACTATATATATATATATATATATATATATGATATATATGTAAACACAAGTATCTTCACGACAGATTTCGGAATATTTACACTACCGCAATCCGCAACACTTACAGGATTCAAAATTAAAAAAAACAATAAAGAATGGCATGGCAGAATAATAAATCGGTGTGATGCTGCCCTCACACATGTCACATTTAAATATATTTTCTTCGGATTTCCGAATAACTGTTGCCATTTTACGAGGATCCCAAAAAGGCTTACCATCACCGCTTTTCATATTAAATTTTAATATTTTTTATTGCAGATGCCACAAGCATCATCCACATGATTCATTTGTACAATACCATTTCACCATTATTAGAAGCTGCGCCACAGGCCTTCAGCGTATGGGCGATTTGCTCTACTACGGCTGCGCGGCTCTCCTGAGCTGAAACAAATATATCCTACATATCATATATTTCTTAGGAATCTTCAGTCTTTTAATTGGGCCCCCCTCCTTAAAACTGTAACGCGTGTTCAAGTGTCGAGCGGCACTTCTCTCCATTCATTTTCCTTACAGCGGTGTAATAACAAGCTGTGTGCCAGAGGAAACTGACCCTGCGCAAGCTAGGCAGATTCTTTCAAAAATGTTGGCTCCCTTTCAAATAATATTTATCTTTACTTACGTTGCTTTTGCTATCTTGTCTCGGAACACAAAAGGGTATACCTGTCTCGATGGCTTCGTTTGCGACTTGAACCCGCTATGTGCCGCTGTCGGCGAGCTTTGTTTCGTTTGGTTTCCTTACTCCTTACGGATTTCGCAATACCAAAGACAGTCTGCCAGACAAGCTGCCAGACCTCTCGGAGCTCCGGCGAAAATTGTGCCGGCAAACTGCAAGGCTCGCATTCGCCAGCCTTTGACCACGTGACCGCCCTTGCGAAGACATGTCACAATATTTTTCCGGGAAATGGCCACCTGAATTCGCCTCTAGTTAAACAGACTAAGAGATCCGTCTATTGCAAGTGTTTCAGCTGTCCTTCAATCCAGAGTTCCATAAATTCTGCTTCTTACAATAAAACACGCTACAACTTTGGTGTATGTTCAAATGCGACAGAGCTGCTTGCCTTCTAAATCAAAAATCAAAAATCTTTATTTATTTTTTTGTTTGGAGACGGAAAGAGAGAAAAGGCAACAGAACAGTTGCTTGAGAGAGCTCCATCTCCCCTCAGTAGCAGCAGAGACGAAGCACAGAAAACAGTTGACACAGAAAAAGAAATAGTATATGTAATTATTCGTTTCAAAAAAGAGAAGCAATGGAAGTGTCCACACGTCATCCATTGGAGGCTAGACAAAAGAAGAAAGCAAATATTTGTTTATCATAAATAAAATTTCATCTTTTATCCATTCAAACGATTTAAGACACGGGGAAGAATACTTGGCAATATCTTATTTCATAATTGGTCCTGGACTGCGGTACTAACCACGTTACTGCGCTGCGTGTATCATACACTGTATCTCGAATTATAAGCTGGCAAATAGACAGAAATACGTTTTCTTTGAAAATACTTTTTATAGTAGATGCAAAGTTTATAATTATAGTAATTTAGAATCTGTACAATAAAAATATTCAAACAACGGTTTTGTATGAGCATCGTGGGCGGTATGGCACGTAAAACTCACAACTTTTATTTCAAAATTTGTTTCTGCTTAAAGCGGGGGTGCAACGATTTACGGACTTCGGTCAAAGATTTGTGGAAGTTGCCCTCTGACACTTTTGAAATAAAGAACAGAAAACCAATTTCGCCTGCGTGTCCTAGTTGTTGCACAAAAAAAAAGAAGATAAATATTGGCATTTCTGGCACCCCTGAACTCACTCCCAGACTTCAGGGTCACACCTGGTCGCACTCCCAGTGACGTGACGTCATTCGAAGTGCCGTGTAGCTTCCCGTGTGCTATCTCGGAGGACGCTTCCTCTCCCTCTCTCTGCTGACATTAGCGGACGTTATGCTGCCGCTTAGAGCCCAGCGAGGTCACGTAATCTTTTCGCGGTAGTTCCTTCGGCTGCCACTTGGGGCTGCAGGTGGGGAAAAAGCTTGACTTTTGCTTTGCGATTATGCAGCGGAAACGCGACATTTTTAATGAAGGATTTGTTTTCTCTATCCTCTGGGACACGATAAACAACGTAAAAATGACGAGATGCAAATTCTTTTAATCATAAAATCGTTGCACCGC
Source organism: Ixodes ricinus (assembly GCA_037355805.1). NCBI lineage: Eukaryota > Metazoa > Arthropoda > Arachnida > Ixodida > Ixodidae > Ixodes > Ixodes ricinus. The sequence continues at coordinate 7,895 of JAZHYW010066426.1, forward strand.
CGCTTTAAGATTTGTGGACGTTGTATACCCCCAAACCAATAAGCAGTAATTATAACGCAACGAAACTAGAACATTATATAGAAGAAGCATTGCTGACGTTGGGATTCTATGGTGATATTTGTACATAACACCTACGACTTTTGAGAGTTTTTGACATATATAATGTTACATTTCATTCCATAGCATGAATTGATTAAATATTACTCCAAACACTCTAACACTTTCGACTATATTTATCGTATGGGTACCGAGGGATAGATTTGACTATGAAAGCAATTTGTATTTCTTGCTCTAAGTAGAACGGCTTTAGTTTTAGCACAAATTATTTGTAAGGAATTAAACACTGTTCAAGTATTTGACTTATTTAAAAATGTGTTCGCGGCACTTATAATCTGCGCCGTATCTGTACCTTACAAAAATATACACGTATCATGAGCGTAGATAATAAAACGTGCATTATCATCAATATTTTTGTCATTAATATACAATTAAAAACGAAGTGGTCCTAAAATACTCTCTTGTTGCACTCCAGCTGTTAATTGCTGTAAATAAGATCGCTCTTTATCTATTTCAACACACTGATAACAATACTGAAGGTAACGTTTAACTATATTTAGTTCTCTACCACGCACACCATAAATATAAATGTTTTGGAGCAAAGTATTATAATTGAGGCGAAAAAAGCCTTTGAAACGTCTATAAATGCTCCAAGTGTTACCAGCTTATTTTCTATTTTGCTCAAGTTGAACTCCTTTTCCTTTAATAATAATAAAAGCTCTGTAATCTACCTTTTTAAAATCCATGTCGACAGTTGGTAAAAAATAATAGAATATTTCTCACAAAAACTATACACTCAGTTATGTATGATTTTTCTAGTCCTCTAGAAAATACGGGTAGAACGGACACTGTCCTAAAATTCCCCAAGTGGTTTTTGACCCCACAGTTGTACAGTACCGTCATCTTTGCCACCTGCATGATTTTTTTAAGATACATTTTTAGTGACAGATTTATTTTATGGGTCACACCGAACAGCAATACATATTTTATATGTTTAATTTGAAGGTCATAAATATCAGTGTCTCTTACGAATCTCTAAATTTTAGAAAACCGAGCTAACTTCATCTTTGTCAGTTTGGAACAAAAGGACACTAAAAGAAATACTCCGCGCATATCTAGAAGCATCCGCATAATGTACACTTTTAACGAGGTTAACAAAATACTCGTTGAATGTTTCCGCTAAAGTCGATCCCGCTAAGTTGACACCTCCGATTTCCATTTCTGTAATCCGATGCTCATACCATCCTTGTTTAATTAAGCTATTCAACTTCTTCCAGATAACGTCTGGTTACTTAGTATCTAAAAATAAATCGTTTAAATACGCACGTTTAGCTTGCCTTGACAGTCTTTGTTACCTGATTTTGTTCTCTTTTAAATTTAAACAATATACTTGAGTATTTATTGCGTACGAATTGGTGGTGAAGGTCATTTTTCTTATTTATCGTTCTTATTATTTCAATCGTAACCCAGGGTTTACGAGGTTTTCAGGAAACATTTTGCAATTTGTAAGGAAAACATCAATCGTACACGAGTGTAAACTGTTCAAGAAAAGAGTCAGACGCCTCATCGGATGAGACGCTGGAGAGTACCGCACTCCAGTTTACAGAATTTTTATGGTGCTCAAAAATGTCTAGGTTTTTACCGCCTATATTTCTAAGGTATACTTTAGCACCACGTATTGCTTTTAAGTAACAGCCCACATTAGAAAGCAGATATATGGGAAGGTGATCGCTAATTATTTCTCCAACTACTACCGCAAATACTTCCGATATAGAAAGATTTGTTAAAAATAAGTCTAGTAACGAGGTGTTACACGAGTAGGTTGAAGAATGATATTGGACAACCCATACGATTGATTTAAATGCATGAGTTCTTGTTTTTAATGAGATGGAGCATGCACGTCTATGCTGAAGTCACCACCAAAGATTAAAAGTAAAACCGTTTTCACCATTTAACCAAAAAACACGTCAAGGTTAAAAAAAAATACAGAAGGCGGATGGCACACTACTGAATGTACAGATTTCTAATATTGCATATTTATGGTTTCGAAATCATTTGAAATAGTTGTGAAATCAATAATAACAGGACATTTGCGTTGTTTCTACATGCATACCTACTACGATTTAAATTGAATATAATGTAACTACGATTTAAATTGAATATATTGTAGCTACGATATAAATTGAATATATTTTAACCCTTCACGTTATCTACACTTCATCAGTATTTTACCACGTTTACGTTTCAGTAAGCATAATGACATCAAATCGAAATTTGAAATTATCCAAAAATAGGTTTACTCATCAAATTTATTCCAAACTGATTGTACATTTAAATGAAATAAAAAAGGCGCTTTTGTTTGCACCGTAAAAATGATCCCAACTTCTTCAGGTAAAAAATAATCGTTGCTACTCATAGTATAAAACGAAATAACTAGATTTTAAATGCAGAGGGAAAAAACTGCTCAGTCTTTTCTAAATAATCCTTCGACTTCACCACCCTGCACCTGGGCCCCCTCTTTCTCTCTTATAAAAATCTGTTCCATGTTTGTACAAGACATACTGGAATCTTTTCGCTTTCGCCCATTCCTTCACTTCCCTGAGTAACGTCTTATCTTGCTGCGTCAGGCTTTCCACAAAGTATATTTTGTTCCGAGCATGCCTTAGATAAGAGCGTTTATCAAGCCATTGTACTCGGGTCGCCTGGTTGGCCAAACAAACTATTGCTGGACCCCTTGCAACGGGTGGAAGCTCACGCCACGTAGCATCGAAGAAAAAAGCAGCCGAAGGTATGATTCCTCCACTCCCATTCTAAGCCTCCAGCGCGTTTCTAACCATTTTGGATATCCTTAAAGGCCGACCTACTAGATAATCTTCAGCAAGGAAGAAAGCCGGTCCCAGTTTCCTTCTTTCGATTCCCTCTCTCCTTCTTCTTTCCTCCTCTTCACACAGTAGAGTGTCTCTGAGCTCAACTCCGCACAAAAGGAGGAGGGTCTCCGTTTTTGCACGTCCCGGTAGCTTCAAGCCGACAGACGTTCGACGATCGGGCCCCAAGGTAAGCACTCCACAATGGCTCCAGTAGCGGCCTCTATCTAGGTATACTCCGTTTCACGCTTAGTCCAGGGGCAGCCGAGGCTACGATAAGCTCAGGCCAATCGAACAGCGCCAAAAAGTGCATCGTCACGGCGTTAGTCGTCTTCGCGCTTTACCTATCACCGGCCAAAGCAATCACGCGCAGAAAAAAATGTTCACGGTGAATTTAATGTGCGTGATTGCTTCAGCCTAAGAAAACAAACGTGCAAATACGACAAACCGCCGTAACGATGCACCTTAAGCGTTGCTCGATCGACTTTTTAGGGTGGCGGCGTTGACTGCGCTAGTCTGAAACCAAGTACAGGGTCATCGACTTCCGCGAGACGAGAAGTTTCAGGAGATCGCGATCGAGATTTGGAACGAGTTTCGTCACCTCGAAGCACGCTGTGAAGCGCTTGCTCAATAAGGGGCGTTGGAATTTCCAGAACAGTTTGCCGAATTCCGTGACCCACCCCGATAGCTCCACAGACGCGATTATGGTAGCAGACAACTTGAGAAATGAAGGGCCTGGCTTCTTATGTTCAGGCTTCTTGCTTCGTCACTCGTTCTTTCGTGTTTTTAACGCCATAGCGTTAAAGGCCGACGTACACTTCGCGCTTTCCACTTTTGCCCGCCTCCTCCTTTCCTATACCCTCTCCACTTTTTACCTTGCCCCAGCTTGGCTCCCCTCGCAGCTTAGGAGAGGGAAGCGCTAAGAAGATTATCTTCGCTGCAGAAAACCAAGGTTGTACGTCGGCCTTTAAGGAGCTCGCGTCTCATAAAAGCCGATGTCGGCGGCGTGACGAAAAAATCCTGATTGGTCGATATGATTATGACGTCACACACACATGACCTCGCGCGGGAATTTCAAACAACCTGCAACGCTTGCGTGAAACGTGACGGCACGCGTGGAATTAAAGTGATTAAAAAACATGATGTGTAATGTGAATCAAAGTTCGCATTAGAAAGCAAATTATTTACTTGAGAAAGTAATCTAAAGTAAATTATACACGTTACAAAGTAAATAATTTGCTTTAGATGAAAAAGAAAAAGAATTTTAGGCGAGATTTGAACCCACGACCTTTCGGTTGCGAGGCAGACACGCTGCTGACTAGGCTACGCAAGGCATTTTATTTTCTTTATTGAGGCTACGCAAGGCACAGATGGACGACTTGGGAACGAGCGCTGTTTCCACGTTTAGCTGTTGCGTTCTACTGTTGAAGGGAAGCTTAAGCAAACTTCAACAGTTGCTTGTATGTACGTTGTGAACATACTTGACCTTGAGATTTTCATTTTTATATATATGGCAGGTATTTGTTTCGGCCGCTGATTGTTCTTTCCAAGGACATGACTTACCCGTCTATTTAGAACAAGCCTATGCAAAGCATCACCTGCTATATCAATGCATAAACTGACGTGGAAACGCCCAACAGTAACAGTACCGTGAGAGTCGCGTCGATCAGCTGAGTATGTCGGATGATGAGGTGTGACGTCAAGTTCTCTTCTAGGGGCCTACTGCGGGCTTGGACTTCGGATGAAGGTGGTCCCCGCTAAATGTTAGTGTGCCGTGTACTGTTGAGATAAAAATTGTCTTAAAAATGTGGAGAAGAAAAGAAAGCGCGGAGACATTAGAGAGATATCTTGAAAACTAATTACCATACTTTAGAACTTGCTTTCAAGGTCGAACGTTTTGCACATCCGACACGGAGCGGTGGTTCCTCCGGTACGCACTGCGCATGTGCGAGTCTTCTGCGGTAACATATGCGCAGTGCGTACCGGAGGGCCCTTCGTACCGTATCGAATCTCCAAAAATGGTTCCCTAAAACTTCCTACTGTCTGCTGACTGTCTTTTGTATGACGTACTAGCACCGCGACTTTAAGGGTTAACAGGGTATTGAATGAGCTCGACTGGCTGGGACGATTCGTGTGAGGAAAAACACCCTGTCCAATGCGCCTCTTTTAACCACCAGAAAAAGAACCCTTGGGAGAGAAATTGGTTTACCTTTATGTTGGCTATAAAGGGATTTTTGTTCCCTTTTAAGGCGCTGCTAGCGAGATTTCTCGGCTGGTCAATTAATCTGTGCCTTTTCTCGTATGTACCGCATATACAGGATGTTGTGACGAAGCGAATATCTAACATTTTTAGGGAGGTTAGAGATCGCGCTAAAATCGCTAGATATATCTTTGTAGTTAACGTAGCAGCGAGAAAAGTTGGAAAATATTAGATTTCAAATCTTTTGCTCGATGTCAGTTTCTTAGAAGATTAAAAAGGAACTAGCGCATGTATACGTGTTTGAATTTTGACGGGGTGAAGAAACTCGCAAAATGTTGATGATAGCGTAAGCATTCTGAAGAAAGTGCGAAACCTTTTTAAGGAAATAACTTTTCTAAACCAGAACATCAGCTAGTCACATTTTTGTTTTGTATCTAAGCATATGCCATTATGGTCAGTTACTCCCGATCACGTCACTCTTCGTCACGCTTTTTCTTATTTTTCCACGGCTACACAACGGAACATTGCAAGATACACAAATGAAGAGCAAAGCGCGCGAAAAGGTTTATTGCCCCGGTGCATATCTGGGAAGCGTAGATTCTCGTTTCAAGAAACAGCGTATTCGCTATTCGCTGAATATCAAGCTGGGGGCTTCCCAACGACCCCATAGTGTTGGTCAAAATTAAATTCCCTATTGCTAAAGCAAATTAAAAAACAATATTATGATAGCTTTAAGGATAAAGTGAGACGACAAAGTTTTCAACTAAATCACGGGTATATTTTTACCTTCTAATTAGAGTTCCGTGTTTTCGGATAGATCCGAAAAACTCAGAGAAACAGCCGCCGGTAATATTTTGGCCAATTAGAATTTATTGGATCAACTCCGAATTCTGATGTGACAAAGCTTCCTCCCCCTCACAAAAATAAATAAATAAACAAATAAAGACGGTATTTTACAATCAAGTTTGATCAGCGCACAGGGTCAATGGTTCCGGAACAAACGCCACTGCAGTTATCTTTCAAATCTCGGATCATTGACAAAAGGACTCTTACCGCTTATTCGTCAAGGTTCAAAACGACAGTACTTTCGGGTAACGACAAAAACCTCTGTATTGATTTCCAGTTGAGGCCTAACTATTTGTGTTTTAAGAGGGAGGAGAGGTGGTGTTTTTGAAAGAGTGAATGCAATGAACCATAGATATCGCATAAAAATGGAAAGAGGCGTTTGTTGGCTTGAAACTTCTCTATTGCATCATTTACCCTTGCGCATGGAATAGGATTTGGGATGAATACGTGCTTCTCAGCGACTACCTTCAGGTGATTATTTTTAATGCTTCGGCGTTTGTCGAAGCCACACATGTGATCAACGTTTGCTGCGGGACAAATTAGTATTGCCAGTGGCAATGGCACCAACACCAAATCCAGCTGAAGAAATATTAATTAATATAAGCGCATTTTATTTCTCATTATCTTGCAAATGTTTACACCCGGATATTATTTATTTATTTTCATATGAAACTCTGCGAAATTAAGCTCCCAATTTCGGAGATTTTACAATCAAACAAAAATAACTTCTCCGTATAAACTCCGAATTTTGGGAAAAAATAAACTCCGAGAAACACCCTTCCGAATTTGCAAAAAAATAACTCCGAAAACACTGAATCCTATGTATGATCTGTCATTAATTTAGATATTGACAATTTAACAATCAACAGTCCGATTAATGTACTGATGCATTAATCGTGCTCAATTGCTTTCTAAATTAATCGGTTGGATTTGGAGTTGGACAAATTCCACGCTACGTCACATCAGCAATACACGTCACGGTCATTCAAAATAACTATATATAGTTAAGATGAATTGTAAAATGCTTCCCTTGACTTTTTTGGTACAGCGCCAAGTCTCAAATGAGACTTGTTGCAACCGGCGTTTGTGAACGTCACGCCTGGCGCGTTGTTGGACGTTTAGTTGGCCACTCTCGGGTCCAGCAGAGTTTGAACCTTCACTTCGAGACTCTGCCGCCACCAGCGGACCGACCCGGCATGTACGCCCCTGGGGCACGGCTGAGAGGCGCGCGCTGGTCACTAGCGAAGCGTACGTCCAAGGTGTCGAATCCGCATTCGATTTCTGTACTTGGTCGAAAGAGGACGGCCCTCGGGCGTCGGCTCTTCAGAACATTGAAAAATGTGGAGCGTCGTTCGAGCGTCAAAAGGCGACGCGTAAAAACGCATTTCGCGAAACTCTTCTAGCTCACGATGTGAGTGAACTTCGAATTCTCGGTAATATGTAAATAAACTGTTGTGTTCGTCACGCCGACGTGCCGCAACGTCGTCCATTCCGGTGCCGGCAATTCCGAGCGTTCCCTAGGAACGCTGTCCACGACAGATTGCACATTTTATCATTCACATTTTTTAATGTAGTAAAAAAATAATAAAAATTGAAATGTGTTTTGAAACCTTACGAAAGTATTATTGCTGGTCGTGGCCACAACTGATTACTCGATTTGTTAATCAAGTGGTAGCAATTAATACGGTTAAATTTTGAATCGACGCCCAGTCCTAGTTTTAATAATTAATTAATGTATCACTTTTTATAGTCACTAGAATCGTCCGGCTCATTTGACTCCACAGATCCAACCCAGCGTTCTCCGCATCTCTTCCGAGAAAGCCGTCCACTGCATATTAATGTATGAATCCAGCGAGGAGGACCCTAATGTTGTCGTGCCCATCAGCACTCTGGGGAGGTTCTCTGACAGGTAAGTCAAAGGCGGCTGGTCAATTAATTCTACCACAATTCTCTAAATATACTGATGAATTTAGTGCGACACTTTGGCTTTGAGCATCACGTTTATGAAGTATCCAGCTTGAAGTTACACGGCATTATAATGGCGTTAGTACTGTGTTCTCGCGAGAGCTTGTTGATTCAAATAATGTTTGCCAACGGTAGCAATTTTCTGATAAGTAATAACTACTTTCCGTCGATGTTTTATAACACTCTGTTCTCGGAACGTATGAACTTCCTTGAAGAAACAATTAACATTTTAAAGGTTCGCGTGCACATGAATGGCGATTTGAACCTTCCTGGTTAGGATTGGGAGCCGGGCAGTTGTTGTTTAGTAATACGTACACAACATCGCAGCTACTTTGTTTGTTGGACTTCGTTCATTTTGATGGCTTTGAACAACGTAATAATTTCCGCGTTTACCGTGGAAACATGCTTGAACTCGCTCTTGTCACCTCTGTTGTTGAATTAGTCTGCCCAAGTGCCGCTATCTCGGGGGATAACTATCATCCAACGTTAATATATAATGTTTCTTCCAACTTACAAGCGCATTTTTTATCCACAATCCCGGTTTTCCTTCTCAAACGGTGATTACTATTCCTTACTACCAGTATCTTCAGGACTATGGCCGGAGCAGTGTCTATAAGGTTATCAGTGTATTGAATAATCAACTTACAAAGTTTCTACTATCGTTCAAGACAAACATAAAATTGTTCATACGAAAGAAGATATCTAGTGAAAGTGACCATCCCTCGTGGTTTTCGAATGAAATAAGACATTGCTTAAAAGCCGTCCAACAAGCAGAGAGGTGTAAGCTCACTCTCCTCGATTTTTCCTCGCTAGTTCTCCCGCAACAGGAAAAAAATGAAAAAGCCCCTCTTTTTTACGTCGCCGTTTAGTATTAGAAAATATTATTCTAGCGGCAAGATAGTAATCCCGCAGTGAAATTCAGAAACCGCACGTTCTTTCTTCTCCGCTTCCCCCTTCTTTAAGCTACCCTTCACTTTGACCCTCGGACTTGAAGTAGCAACAGAGCCATGGATGCTGCGTGCTCGTCGGACAAGTCATGCGCCTATCTTCACCCATCAGGTTACGCCCTCGCCTACACTTATCCACAGAGAGTGTGGTGAAGCCTTAGAAAGTAGGCGGCTGAAGGGTCCGGCCAGCACGTAGCTCTCACCGCACCGTTAGCTCTGGGATGAACAAACTTTTAGGCCTAGGCCATCTGGCCACACTGCGCCACAACTTCACCAGCGTGTAAACGATTTGAACCCACTTTTGATGTTTCGAAAATTTAGTCTCTCAACGTTTGGCGTTGCAATTTACTATAAGAGTTGTCGCTAGGCGTGGAAGCTTGTGTAAAAATATCAACGGACAAACTTAAATTTCTCAAAGGCGAAAAAAAAAACAGTTTCAGCTATTTGCCGCGGCATTCCCCGACGACGTCCTGACAGGGCTCGCGTATTCGCATTTGCCGCCGACAGATGTCGGAGTCATCGAGCGCGCCACCGCCGAGCTTAGCAGGCGATCCTAGGAAACTATACACTATGCCGGCTCGCGTCTCTCTAATGTTTATTTCTAAAAGTGCGATAATTTAGTCATTAAAATAAATTAAAATTAATCAGAGATCAGGAACAAAATTCCTGGTGGCTCCCATTTTTGGCACGAGAGATGATTGGTCGAGGCGCTGCGCTATTCTCTAGGCTCTCTAGACCACACTCCTGTCCCACGTTGCGCCATCCTTCGGTAGCACATACAACTAGGCGAGCACGGTCATGACGTTGTCTGCGATTGCCGCGGCAGGTAGCCTGAAACAGGCTTTTGTTTTTATTTCTTAGACAATATTGTCAGGAATGACAATTGCTTGAGGCGATGAATTAACTGGAGAAACTAAACATTTAATGGGGCGTACTTGTGCCCAAAACAAAATAGAAAATAAAAGGTTAGCGACGCAGGCGTCGATGTCGGAGAAACAGCACGGTCGAACGCTGGGGCGAGACTGACTCCTCCGGTTCGCCAAGCGGAGCCCATTCTCTATACGCGTGTGAACAATTGGCATAGAATTTTCGGCGTGTAGAAGATTCGGACCTCGAACAAGCAACAGTGTTCTCGAATTTTACCGAACTCGACATTTACAGAAATAACAAAAAAGATACTTCTGCTGCTAGCCATCGAATAATGGTCCTTTTCGTGGGAGCCAAGCACGATAACTCGTTCCGCCACGGACGCGCTTGCCCCAGGACACGCCTTGCAATATACGCTCATCCGATTATAGTTTCGCTTCATGCCTCCACCACCTTTCCACACCTCTTCCGTAGCAAAATCTCAGCGCGATACGTTGAGATATAGGTTTGTGAGGACCGTTTAAAATGGGTACAAAGGGTAAGTGTACACGCTCCGACTGGTATGTTTAGCGTCGTATGCATGGAAAGGAGTCCTGAAGGGGAAACAAATGAGGTCACACAATCAGGATTGTCATGCTGTTGGATATCACGATCCAGGTGGTTGATCGTAGAATTTCGGCAAAAAAGCACGGGAGAACGCAAGTGTCGCTGTTATCACGGCGTCCGAACAATTGGCTGCCAAAGCATCCGTGGAATCTGGGGCGGGAAAGCGACCAGCAGCAGAACAGGCGTCCGCAATCCACCGCCGCTTTTGGGACGCCGCCAGGATCGCGACCGGCGACAACATGGCATAGAGAACATACACTGAAGAGGGAGTCCATGTCAAATCATAACGAGCGTTTACAGTCTAATGGTGGACACCTCCGGCGGCAATCGGTCGCGGGTGTACGCGTAGCGTGTTTGCGTATGCGAGAAGAAAATCAGGAGGAAATGCAGAGATGTCTTAAGAAGATCAACGCGTTCATCGCTCCTCGAAGCTCGCGTTACAAATGCGGCCAATAAACCACGTAAACCTCAATCGGGCTGTCGAAAACTGGAGTGTAATACAGGCTCTAGCTCGGCCCTTCTATGACGTTATCAGGCGGAAATCGAGGGACCACTTGTTTAAACGCGGCAAGCGCACAAGTTCGGAGAGGCTGTTCTGTGCACCTCAGCCGTAGTACCGGATTTTCTGCGGTGCATACGCGGCGGCCAGCACGGGGCAGAGATTGGCGACGAGTGCTGCGTCAGCCTTCGGATGGACATCGCGTCCAGTCAGTGGGAACGTGAGTGGCAGCCGATTGCTGATGCAGCACTCGTGGCCAATATATGCTTCGTGCAGCACGCCAAGTAGATGCCGTAGAAGTTCGAGCGGTACGGTTTTGTTGTCTATGTAGTAACTAAGGACTTGACAGACGCCGAGAGACTCCTGAGCATCTTATTATTGATCCCCAGCCAATGAGATTGCGGCATATGCTAGTAAGAACGTCCGAAGGAACAGTCAAGAAGCGCAGGAAGCCTCAAGTAATAGGCAACGTCCCACTTTCCTTAAGTTATCGGTGGCTCTAAGCGGGTGTTGCGGCTGCGTGACGCACGAAGGCCACCAACTAACGTGACCGGTGGCTCGACTTTTTTTTTTTTTTGTACGTTCAAATTATTTTTAACGATACGACATATTACGCTGTCCGCTTACAACCCTCAGTTTGTAGAGTTTCGAGACTAGAAACGATCAGTTCCTAGTGCAGATAAAACGATACTTGATCAGAACGATCGAATTTTGGGGTTTTCTTATTATCATTATAAGTGGATTGCTTTGTTATACACTGTGTTCGCCCCACTTCCGGCCGCCATGACAGTGAGAGAGAGATACTCCGGTTCTTCTATGTTTACCTTGTTTGGGTAGGTGCGCGACATACCCTCTCCTACTCCCGCAGTTTCCCGCTAAATTTAGCTAGAAAATTGAAGCCACGAGACCACAACCCAATTCAATTTCCAACAGCAATTCAGATTGGTGTTGAGGTCACGTGACGTCAGTTTTCCAGCTAAATCTAGCGAAAAAACTGAATTTGCTCATGGGTTACGTGGCGCAAAGTCATGCTACGTCGTTTTCCCCGCTAAATTTAGCGCAGAAGCTGAATTGGTGTTAAGACCACGTGACGTCAGATTTCCCGCTAAATATAGTGGTGAAACTGAATTTGTTTATTGGTAAATTTTTTGAAGTCATGTGACGTCGTTTTCCCGGCTACCTTTCGGGGGAACTAAATTATTCTGAAGTCACGTGGCGTCAATTTTCCTGTGACATGGCCTCCCTACTCCACAGTTACCCCGCTAAATTTGCTAAAATTGAGGCCACATGACATCAACACTAATTAAGTTTTCAACATCAATTCAGATTGCTGTTGAGGTCACTGTAACGTCAGTTTTCCCGCTAAATCTAGCGAAGAAACTGAATTTGTTCATAGGTGACGTGACACGAAATCGTGTGACATAATTTTCAAAGCTAAATTTAGCGAGAAAATTGACGTCGCGTGACCTCAACACCAATTCGAATTTCCCGCTAAATTTAGCGGGCCGTTTACGCCGACGGTGATGCCGCGAAACGAGAAAACAGGTTGCCTAAGACCTGCGCTTTAATACTTGGTAAGGTAATTTATTTACTTTTGAGCATACTTCTGTATTGCGTAATACTATCAAGAAAATACAATTAATGAGGCGACGAGCGGATAGGCAGAAACTAAATATTTATTGTAACAAACTTCTACCAAAAAAAGAAAGAACGAGCGTCGAGAATACAGTAGTGAGCGTCCACGGCGGCAGCAGCAAGCGACGGTGGGTCGCAGTGAAATGTGGTTAGCGCGAGACTGCGGAAAAAAGTCGGCAAGGCCGTGTTGAGGTCGTTATCTATTACACTTGGTACCTCGATGATACGGCCTAAAATATGCGAGAGCAAGGGTGAGACTGACTCGGCAAGGTAATTCTGGCCTCCTTATCTTCTACACTAGGGGTAGGAGTAAGCATATGTGTTCGTAGGCAGTCATGCTACAATATAACGAACAGTAGCGTGCACCTATGATGTTCTGATGTCGCTGGTCTCGTGACCAATATAGACGACAGCATATTTGCATGACCGGCAATATCGACTTGCGTGATTTCCATAATTTTATATTTGCAAGTAAAAGAAGCAACAAAAAAAGACACGAAGAAAATCGCAGTAGCTTCTTTTTTTTGCGGTCCGAGTGGGGATAGTATTACACTGATAAATGTTACACAGAGCAAAAAATGTGTCGCTGTCGGTACAGTCCCATCGCAGATAACCACATTTTTCGGCGGTTTTATTATGCACACCTTAGACACGTCGTTTCACTTCATGTTAAAAAAATAGGCAATTAGATTACCCAAACACTGAATTAGAGATGGACTGAACTTCAAAGAGAAAAGCACTATAGGAACACGAAGAATCCATTCTTACTTTCTCGTGGTTGTTGACTTTTTTTCAACCGTACTAAGAAATGCTACAACTTTGGGAGAAGTTTTTATTTGCATTTTGAGAGGTCATCGTGCTTCAATTGATTGTTTTCTGTCTTGTTAATGCAATCTGTTAATGCGCTACGTCACGTGCATTCATTGACACATGTTTAACCTTCAACTTAGTTCAAATGATAAACCAACCAACCAGGATCCTAGGTTCTTCTTGCAGCACCCTTGATCTATGCTTATCGTCTCATCCCAGCAACATCAACAGCATCTCTTACCTTCCGGGACTGAGTGATCACCTAGTAATACATTTTTCACTTGAACTTCCTACATCCCGAAAGTCTGCATACCATACATACATCATGGATTATAACAAAGCAAACTATCAGGCAATAAACGAGGGCTTAGAATCGTTTTACTGTTCGTTTATTTCCACCTTTGACCAGAATTCAATCAATGAGAACTGGGGCCGCTTTAAAAATATGATGTCTTCACTTTGCAATTCCTACGTACCACGAGTAAGGATACGATCAGATAACGTCAATCCATGGTTCACGAAAGCGATTAGTCGTATGAACAACAAAAAGAAACGACTATTTAAAAAAGCAAAATCATCGCCTCCGAATGACAGCCTTTGGGATAAATATGCAAGTCATGCAAAGGTATATAAAAACGCCGTCGCCCAAGCAAAATTAAAGTTTTTTGAACATGACTTGAAAAATATTCTTACCAACAACCCAAAAAATTTTGGAAAATTATAAACCCGACACGTGCGAACGCATTGGCGTTCGTTGATGACGACGGTGTGAAATTTGAGGATGAAGAGAGCGCACAAAAGCTTAACACATTTTTTAATTCAGTATTCACACAAGAGGATCTTGACACCATACCTAATTTGAACACGTTGGACCATGCGCCAATGAACCCGATCGATATTTCATATCCCGGCATCGTGAAAGCAATTGAAAATCTAAAAATTTCTTCTAGCGCTGGCGATGATTTGATAAACTCAAAGATTTTGAAAAATACAAAGCAAACAGTGGCTCATTACTTGTGCAAAATATTTAGCCAATCATTAAGCTCGGGGAGGCTACCGGATGACTGGAAAGTAGGAAAAATACTGCCGATTCACAAAACTGGGGACCGGAACCAGATAGCCAATTATCGCCCCATATCAATCACCAGTGTTCCTTGCAAGCTTCTCGAACACATCATATATTCAAACGTAATTAACTACTTGGAATCTAATAACTTGCTATGTTCGAACCAGCATGGGTTCCGCAAAACGTTTTCTTGTGAAACCCAGCTGTTACACTTTACACATGACCTCTTTTCTAACCTAGATAACAAACTCCAAACTGACGCCATATTCATCGATTTCTCAAAAGCATTTGATAGGGTACCTCATCAACGCCTCATTAAAAAGCTATCTTACCTTAAACTTTCTCCAAACATAATAGACTGGATCAGAGAGTTCCTCACAAATCGTACGCATTATACAGTCATCAATAACAAAATGTCATGCAGGTCCCCTGTCACCTCAGGCGTCCCACAGGGAACCGTACTAGGCCCATTATTATTCTTAGCATACATCAATGACTTAACAAAGCTTCTATCATCCCCCGTGCGTCTCTTCGCAGACGACTGCGTCATTTACAGAGCTATCAAAACACCAGATGACCATAGAATACTTCAAAATGACCTTAATATAATTGAACAGTGGTGTAACGATTGGCAGATGAGCCTAAACATGGAAAAGTGCAAGTTGCTAACATTCACTCGTCGAACCACCTCGTCTACTTTTTCTTACCAACTAGGTATCAATAACATTGGCCACTGCACATCATATAAGTACCTAGGACTTCACCTCACCAGCGATCTCGCATGGAACATCCACGTTAACGAAGTTGCCCTAAAAGCTAACCGCACACTTGGATACTTAAAACGTAACCTCAAACTCTGTTCACCCGAAATTAAAAGGCTAGCCTACACAACCCTGGTTCGTTCCCAAATGGAATACGCATCATCCATTTGGTCACCATTTCAAAATTATCTCTCTAACGAACTAGAAAAAATCCAAAACAGAGCACTAAGGTACATTCACTCCGACTACTCCTCCTACACTAGTATCACTTCACTTCGTAATCGGTCTGATCTCCAAACACTTTCTCATCGTCGAAGGCTCTCCCGACTTGCCCTTCTTCATAAAATATACTATCACAATCCGCAGATGAAAATGGCCCTTCTCAGCGTCCCAGATCGAATTTCCGCTAGAGTTGACAACGTGTGTAAAATCAAATTCATCCGCACTTCATCCTTGTTTTTCGCAAATTCCATGCTACCTCTTGCTATTGATGATTGGAATTCATTACCCAACGACGTTGTACTAGAAATTAACACATCTAAGTTTTGTGAACTTGTCAGTGCTTTTTTGGTTGAAATTAACGAGTTATAAATTTGTATAGTGATTTGTTAACCTGTTATTGCCATTTAACATTTGTACCATGTTTTTTTTGTGATATTTATTTTTGTGTTTAAACAAGTGTCTTTTAACTTACCCACCCTTGTGTAATACCCGGAAACGGGTCCTCAAGGTAAATAAATGAAATGAAATGAAATCTCTGTCTTCATAAAAGGGTGAGACTATCCCCATTGCGCCCACATACAATGTTCCTTCTACTTCTTCTTTTGTTGGCGTTCAGAGCCTGCATATATGCTCTTGGCTTAATTCCTCTTCTGTGTTTAATCACTTCCCCTTCAAGTTTGCGATCGCTCAAATACCCGTAGGGAGTGCTGATTTCTATTCCCGTAAAAAAGATTTCGCTACTTTATTTTGTTAATTAATAAAAAATGTATTTGAGATACTGAGTAGAAACAAAACACCAAGGAGAGCGAAGCTGCCAGAAAAGCGTGAAGAGGGAGCTTCTGGTAAACCTCAGAACGGCGTACCGACGTTGCACTACAAGACATTGCTTCTTCGGGGCTAGGTCTCTTACTAAAAATTCGGCCCGACCTGTAACCTTAAGCCATTCTGGGGTTTACCAGAAGCTCTCTCTTCCCATAGGGAGTACGAGAACTGAGAAATGTAATTGAGATAGAGAAGAACATACTTTAAATCAAATGTAGTTTCAAGATTCGAAATTACTACCAAAACTGTTTGAAATATAGTACCTTTTCTAAGGTATTTGAGATATATCTGGTTACCTCAGACGATGCCTTTCGCACTGTTTCTTGGTAACCGCTGGCTCCATCACCGAACTTTTCCAACGGCTTTTACGAACTGCGTTGCAACTCGGTGCTGCCGCGACGTACGGCAGGTGAAGTGCTGGGCTTGCATCGCGTTATACCAAAAGATATGCTCTATCGAACCTTGTTTATGTTTATAACACCGTCAGGTCGGAATGAGAAAGACATACTGAAACCATAATTTGCACGCACTACGTGATGCGAAAATTATGCATACCACGTGTATATGAGCTTTACTTCAAACAAAACAGCAGGTCAAATCGACGAGAGCGTCCGCCACCAACGCCCACTACTCTGAGGGGACTAGAGTGACCTTCAAAACCTAAACTCAAGGTCAGGGTCCAGGCTAGCGATTCATATAAAACAGTCTACTTACATAAAAAAGAAAGCTGTGCGGTTGTTTTTAGCAAAGCAACCTTTTGTGGGGGAGGAGCGCTGAAGAAGCGCCTTGCTGCTTGGCCTTGCCTGTGGAGCACGGCCGGGCGGTATATAATGTCGTGGTCAGCTGTTTCTGAGGACCCCTGGATCCACCGTTCGTGCCGCGACGTGTAATTAGCAGTACTTCACTCTTTTCTTTTGCTGGCTGAAGTTGAGACGCACGGCGAGCACGTAGAAAATGTTCGTTATCTGTATTGGTGAAATTACCAAACGGCGCTCTCGGTGATGTTGATCGCAAAAGGCTGCCCTAGACATCCATCGTAACCAGCAACGTGCTGTTGTGTCCGAGGAATCCTCCTAAAGTTCCCAGCTCGGCCCCGCTACCAAATGCCGGGCAGTATACAGGACAGACAAGCCGGAAACGAGGGGTAGGACAAAAGAAAAAAAAAGAACGCTTTACATCTACATATTTACATCAGCGTTTCAGCGTTCAAATTCTCGATAATACACCCCTCGATCTGCGAGCGTCTCCCTTTATTTAAACTCTCAATCTCGCCGAACTCGGGCTTGTCCAATCCCAACGGCCAACGTGGTCTTGAGCAGCCAATAGTGAACAAGTTTGTGTTCAAGCCGCCAGCCCATGCCTCGGAACTTCGTGGCGGGTATCAAGATGTGGTGGCTCGTGTTGCTGGTGTGTCACAGGGAGTTCTATTCCACAAGCGCGCGCACACACACACACACACACACACACACAGCTTTCACCGAAGGTTGTCTGGCGAGTTTAGCTCTCCAAAGTTCCCTGCACGAGACGCCGGTCGGTGCGAGATCGTGCCCTGGTCGGCTGAGCCACGTGCTACTCTTGAAGGTGAACGCGTCTCAGCACGGGACGTGTCCGTTGCAGCCGTCCACAACAGGTCCGCGGTTGAGCGGGCCATTAGCAGAAACACAACAGTGTCTCTATTTAACGCTGGCACGTACCTCTTCTGCATGACGGCTTTCGCAGAAAGTTCGGCTATCGAAACGTCTTCTGCGTTAAATTATGATAGCTAAGAATTCCACACTGCTCTTTGCTTCAGGTGGACTATTCGAGCACGCGTTACCCACAAGTCTTCCATTCACCCAAAGAACGGCCTGTACATATTCTATGTTGACCTACGGGACGAGAGCGCTGAGATCAACACCATGGTAATGAGTAACCGATGTTGCAAGTGGGTGAGATTCTACGAAAGAATGCAGCTCAACAAAGTGAGTCCTTCATGTCAAAAACCAAGATGAAAAACTTAACATACGCGAAGTTTAATATTGCTGCGTGCGTGGCAGTGTTGGCAGTGCACGGCCCTGTTATTAAGAAAGAGTGGTTTGATCCCATCACCGAATTTTTTAGTTTAATTTTTCGTCGCTCTCCTGGAACGTTACAGCTCAATGGTTGAAGTTAGCGTGCGCTTTGGGTTTGAATGTTTCTAATAGAAGAATGTGCTTAAAACAAGCCTCGACCTGCTCGTTCAGATTCAGGCGTCGACGCACGAGAGAGCAAATAATGTATAGTTCTGAAATAAGAGTCAAATACGCAGGCGAGCTGGTGAACAATCATAATTAGGAAATATAACCTTAAGACAATGATGTATGTCCCTTTTTGTTTCCTTGTCTCAAGGTTTTATTCTATTAATTATGCGTGTATAGTTGTTTTTTGGCATGAATTCGGCACATTGAAATTGTTTCTATTTTAATTCACAATGCCTTTATGACCTGTCATTCTCGACAATATAACTTCTGGCTTTTATGTTTTACACCATTGTACGTACGCCGATTTTGTTTTTCAGTAATTGTTTTTAACCGAAACATGCGAGTCTTTTAGGTCACAACGAAATTATGCGCGTTTGACTGGGGGAGGTAGTTTATTATTTATCCTTGTGACTCCTATCCTTATCAAGTTTCATCTATTTTCGAGATGGACTGTTATTATTCTAGTCTATAGTTCAACTATAAGTAGTCTTTTGGGGGTTCAATTCTCGTTCTACTTTGTTATCGAATTTCAGGATCAAATCTTAACCTTTTTCAGAGGTGGACTTCAAAATGTTTTTATTGTTCGAGATAACTCACAACTTATAAATCTATGAAGTCCTTTTCAAAAATTCAATGAGATACAATAGCGAGATTTATGCATTATAATCAAAATTTTGTAAGCACACAAAGAATGTAGTGCTTGAAAACCTGGTACTGGTTGTTTTTGAAGCCAGCATTCGACTGATTGGCCACTTTTAGTCACTGCAGTATTTCACATCGGAAGTTTGATGAAGTAAACGCACAGCCATCCGTATACGGAAGGGGGACATTAAATGTCAATTGTAAATGTTGAGGTGCAGTTCTCAAATCTGACAGGTAAAACCTGAAAAACAATGAGTGCGCATTTGTAAACATTGACGCGTGGCGCGGATGTTGTGAGATTGTAATAAAAGAAAACACTTTTGCTACTAATATATTTATTTAATATTGACACCTCTTACAACAGGGGCCCAGGCATACATTGCAAGCATTACAACCGCGTAATTACATTAACAATGGGACAAATAGAATTACCACTTTATACCGCACCATGATTATTAAAAGATAAATACAAACCTACATGCTAAACATGGCTCCAGCGGGAGCGCTGGTTCTCAGCACACTGGCTTGTTGAAATCTTCGATTTCTCCCAGGTCTATTACATCTCAGGGGGTGACTTAACACCGGCCAATCGGAAATATACTTCTGTGGAGAACGAGAACGAGCTGCTGTTCACCGACCAGACGACCGTGTCTCCCTGCTACGAGGCTACCCCTCGGATTCCGACACTGCCGTCTTTCAAGTTCGTCGAGGTAGAAGCCCTCCGGAAAACGGACGCGGCCACCGCCATCGGTATGTGACATCCTGAAGTTAATAAAGTCCCGTTCACGCACTTGCAAATTCTTAGGACCAGAGAGTCTAAAAAACTGGTGTTAATCTGTTTGGTAGCTGCTCACGATTGGCTCCGTGGCAGCGCAGCAGGTCGTAAGCCGTCACAAAAGGCTCAAAACCGGTCCTGTCTCAGTCGGTTGTAGCCGAACGGAAGTGTGTGAAAGGGCCTTAGGCCGTCCAAGGTGTTTTTACTTCGTATTTTCACCGAAGGAATTAATGCACCCAACCCCCAAAATCATAAACCTTGAAATTTTTTTTTAGGGAAGTTAGTTTGTTTTAGCTATAGCACGAGGAAGAGCTTTGCATTACAGCCATGTTACGGTGCTTTACTAGGACCGAAAGTCAACGTGAGCAACTTCAGCAGCATTCTTATTCTTTCAACGTAGTCGATGACAAATACAGTCATTGACAGTAGATGCTTTACCCGCGTACGTAACGTGCCCGCTCCGCGTTCGAGAAAGTAATACGGTGTCTGCTGCGTGACATGCCGATATCGCTATGTCATTCAAACAACCACGCTTGCTGCCATGCTAAAAAAAATAGTTCAAGCTGTGGCGACAATGACGTCAAAAAATTGAAGGGAAGCGATTATGTGGCCGAGTGCTATAAAATTCGTTTGAGGGGCTTTCGCCGCTGGGTTTTTAGCTTGTGACGGACTATATAGGTCAGCAAAGGTGCATTGCTACGTGCTTATTGACAATGTCAAAGACGCTCACCCGCTGGCGTTAGTCTCATCTAAATATTTCGAACGAAACTCAACCAGCGTCGGCTGTCATATTGTTAAGTGTGGGGCAAAGTGCGGGGACGTGTTGTACTGATTCAGCAATCTTGTCTCCCCCAGGGAAGAATACATTGCCTCGTACGTATTTATAAAATGTTGTCCTTTGTTAAAGCATGGATCTTCTCAAACGTGCGGTGGTGAGTTTTGACCCCGGTAGGATATATGGCATATAGTCACCCGGTAGGGCATGTAACCTAATACGCCAACGCGTCGTTCACAAACAAGCCTGCGTTTGGCTTGGATCAGGTGAGGGCACTGCCCGCTCAAAGAATCCAGATTCGCCTGAGAGAAAACATCTGCGCATGGGCCGCGCCTAAAACAGTGCCAACGTAGAGCGAGTTTAGAGGCATACAAGTGAGTTGATACAAGTACCGAACAAAATAAAAAAGCACAAGTTTCTAGATACAACAATGAGAATGTATTAACTATGTCCAGGGTGTACTTTGGAATGTCACGTATTGTTTGAACTGAAGATTTATTTGTGCACAGTGTGCAAACAGTTTGCACTGTTTGCAGACACGTGCTCCACACTGTGTATGCGCGGAGCCCGAACTGTGCAGTTGAATTGGCGTATGGCGACCACACGCATGCGCAGCGTGGACCACGCAACGTTAAATGCAAACGCACAATGCTTGCGTTTGGTCCTAGACGTAATACTAAAAACACTTACGCCATACTAAAACATACGCAGTACTAAAACACAGTATACTAAACCAAATCTCTGACAGGAAGCTCATTTACTAAAATGAATGGATTAACAAGATGTTTCTAATTCGGTGAGTCTAACGCAATATTGAAGCCGGACCAAAACTTCGTCATTTTGGAAGATCTGAAGTAATAGGGGAGGTTACGGTTACTTTAGAGTAACGGCGAATTGCTTTTCGTCTCGAGTAATCTAGTAATCTAATTGAATACTTTTTAAGCAAGAGTAATTGTGATTGTAATCTAGTACTTTTTGTTTCGGGTAACGTGTACAAGACTGGTCTAGTTTCGTCTGAGGCATTTTACTGGCAGATTTTATGCGCGGTGGCATTTCAGAGAAAATGATGGAATGGCCCCAAAAAAGAGATGCATGTATTATAAAAGAGAAAAGTCATTTAGGCATTTGGAATTGCTTCGCCATGTCTCATATTTCCATCAGTACAATAAAAGGTACTGATTGATAAAAAAACATCAACTGCCATCTCATTTTCTATTTATCACATCAACTGCTATTTCACTGAACGGAATCCCTAACTCAGGCGTTTTATATTTTGAAATTAAAGTTAGACTTGGAGGTGGCTTTGATATACAATTTTGAATCATATGGAAGTTTTTCCACTTGTCTGTATCACTGACACGTTTGCCCTGTCACTTTTTGATACCGCAACTTGGTTTGCAGATATCATCGGTATAGCGGAATTCAACGAGGAATCGGACGAATGTTTCGAGCCTTCGGACATCGGACAGTTGGCATGGAAAAACATTTGGATCAAGGACCGCACCGGCCGTGTACTACTCACCATTTATGGTGATCAGGTTTGTTCTAAACATTTCAACCTTTGGGACATTACTCGCTCAACTGCCGGCCAGGGCTCGTTGTGAGACGAAATAGTATGACACGAATATTAAACATAGTGTGCATGCGAGAGGTTTCTTACCGACCCTAAAAAATTTATTCGGTGTCCTGGTCTCAATGTAATAATTGCGAGGGTGGTTTGCCACTCAAATGCCAGTCTGGCTTTGAAACAGGGTACAAAAAATATAATAAAAGCAATAACTTTTATACGAATTACCTTATTGAATTTAAATCAAATTTATATTAGGTTGCTTAAATGTTTTAATCTGTTTTCTAGCCTACATGATTCATTATCAGTTGATCTAATGTATCTGCACCTTCGAAATATTCTCTACAATATTGAATCATCGACTAATTTAATTACTCAATAAATTACACCTCATTAAAGCACTTTTGATGGTGAAGGAATATGAACCATTTGGTAGTTCTGCTTCTGAACTAGCCAAACAAATCTTTGCGGTTATTGTGAGTAAACAGGCTTTTATCGCATAAATGCAACAGCACTTCAAAATATAAGTTGCTTCAGATAAATTTCAATTTTACCTTACCTAAATCCTAATACAAAAGTCATACGAACAGGAACAGACAGCAGCGCACTTTCATACTAACCCTCTGCGGGCCCATTAAGCCAAAAAATAATAATGCGGGTTAGTTTAAATGATTGTACAGTCGGTAAGAGGTATACAATTCAGCAGATACTCAACATCTTGTGCGAGCTTTCTGCTTCCGCTAGCAGCCAAAGCCCGGGAAAGGGCAATGACCTTGTTCTGAAGGCAGGGATTTTAATGAACTCTTACTCTGTCGCTGACTGTAGCCAAAATCATAAGCCCTTTTGTCGCTAGAAAATGCCGAATTTGCGGAGATTGCTGAACTGGTGCGGCTTACCGATACATTTAAGCTAAAAATCAGACTATATTTGAGACTTTCATAGAAAAGAGGTGAACCGCGCACACCTTCTTTTTCACCTTTCACACTCGGTGAATTTTTAGTTCTTAACAATATTAAGTGACGAGAGGAAAGTGCAAAAAAAAAAGACAACACTCCGATTTCTTTTTACAGAAAAAGGGCACTGTTTATTAGTTCCGCGTTGACAAACGACCTTTTTTGCTGATGACTTTTTAGAATGAAGTCGAAAATAAGTGCTTTAACCAGAAGCGATTAATAACGGATATATAGTTCAAAAATATTTTCCGACATTTAGAGCATAGAATGCCTTATAACGGAGTCCCTATTACCAGAAATTGGTCTTCTGCATGTCAGTACATGGCCTCTCGAAGGCCATGCAACGTTGTAGCTTTGGGTGTCAAGTCGTGGCGTAGCATGGCCTCACGTCACGTGGCGCAACATTGGTTTACGTGACGCGGCGGTGTCTCGAGGCACTGTGCAGGTGACGTGACGTTACTTGCCATCACGCAGCCAACGCACGTGACATCACTCAATCACGTCACGCGAAAACATCGCCTGACGTTCTGACTCTAGATGTCAAGTTTAAAATACCATGTCTCAAATACTCTGTTTAATGCATTTACTCTGAGAATAAACGTTATTACCAATATTTTATGGGAATTGTTTTGCATAAACATGAATAAAAAAATCCGTGGGATTTAAATAAATATTTATATTACAACGAAAATTATGAGTCTGATAAGTTTTTTTCCACCCTGCTTTAAAATAAATATAAATTCGCGATGACTCTTGCACAGATAAGGCATTACGCATTTCACAAATATGTCAGTATTCTAGCAATTTTGGGATCCCTCTAAACTTACATTGTGCATCAACTTTGTGGGATTTCCCTTGCTGCTACCCGTGTCCGAGAAAGACACAACGCACTGGTTCAACAAACATGTAGTCGACGGAAATAAACCGTGGAGAAGGGGAACAAGGAGGACGATTTTCGTCATTCCTGCCCAGTTCGCCTGCACCCTTGCATTTAATTGAATTATCATCACAACATGTAGTCATTTATTCGCCGCCATCGCCCACGCCGCGAGACCGTGGGCTCCCGTTTTCCCACGTTCTTAAATGAGCCAGTTCGTACAGCTGCCGTTCGGACAGTTCAAGGGGGTCACCAAGACGGAGTCGTGGATCCTGCTCGTTTACGGTGTCTACCGAGTCACATTAATCTATTTTTGTTGCCACTTGAACCCTGAATGTATGCCGTGTCATTACTTAAACATCAGCATGCGTCTTTCCCGAAGGTTTCTGCCGTCCGAATCGTGGTGATCAGCTTGGAGGAGAGCAGTTGATTTTGCATAGCCTTGTGTCTGATCAATCTTGGCCCCTCGTATCCCTCACGTCAGTGACGTCACGGCTTGACCAGCTATATTTTTTCAACGTGACAACGACCGTAGTTGGCGACGACAAAGTGGCCGGGAAAGACACCTGCCTCTCGCAGTGATTTCTTAGCGCTTTGCCTAACAGCGTTCACGTCGTTAAGACGTTCCGGCATCCTATTGTGCCTGTGGTAGCTTCTGTGTGAGGACGTGATAATCCAACGGATAGTGTTGACATTGAAGTGTTCAATGTGCCTGCTTCGTGGAACGCAGTTAGGGCTAGCAACCGCCGCGGCTCCTTAAGCAATCAATCTTGCGTCCTACCACTAATACAGATGAAGGCGTCATCCTTCGAAATTATAGCCGTGTTCGCTCGTCACCCTCGACATTACGAGATAGGAAACCATCCTGTCTTACTACTCCATCACCGA
This sequence comes from Ixodes ricinus, assembly GCA_037355805.1. Taxonomy (NCBI): domain Eukaryota; kingdom Metazoa; phylum Arthropoda; class Arachnida; order Ixodida; family Ixodidae; genus Ixodes; species Ixodes ricinus. Next base: position 32,758 of record JAZHYW010066426.1, read on the forward strand.
GCATCGTTTCCCGACGATGTCGTCCCCCTCCATCAGCAGCGAGCTTCGCTTCCTCTCGCTCCTGAAACCGATGTTGCCGATAGCGCCATGTCACGCAGCAAACAACGCACTTTTTCTCTCTTTTTTTTTAAGTGCGGAGCAAGCACGTTACTGCTTTTTGGGTAGATCAACTACTGGGAGCTAAAACTTCCACCGAATAAATAAATCCGTTAGGATGGCTCGTCCGCTGCGGCTTATTTTCAGGTGAAAGGGAGTATAAGGAAATACGTGTCAGCGTTCGTCCACATCCTTTTCTTCTCTCCCGTACTTTGTCAATTTTATTGTGTTCAACACTAAGCGTAGATAGTATCTCAACTACAAAAATCACAGGGAAATCAATGTATCCCTCATGAGAACGTATTGAACTTGTGTGTGTATTCTTTGTGTTCTGAGGGTGCACTTTTCTTTGTCAGGTCGAGAGGTTCGATGACAGGCGTGCTGCAGTGGTGGCTGTGAAAGGAGCAAGGCTAGACGACTCCGACGGTAAGCTGTTCCTGTTGCGAGAGGGGCGTGCCGATCATAGGTTCTGGTTGTCCGAGTTAGAAGAATCACGCAAATGTTTTTTTCTAGGACTGGGTATCGATTAAAAATTTAAAAGCAATTGGTCGCCTCTTTTTAATCGATTAATTATTCGAATAATTGGTCTCCTTCATTTTCATCAGTTATTTTGTTTAAAATCAGTATTACATTTTTTTTCTTCTGAATATATGATAAGCGGCGTAACATAGAACTTCGATTATGAATGAATCTCGAAATGTTGTTGAGGACAGTTAAACGACTCTCACATTATTACTTCAGCTGCTTGAGGCAAACATGTTCGTTGATATTATCCGGCAAGCGTGACCTTCATCGATTGTTCACAATACATCTCTGCTTAGCGAAAGGAACACTCGCACGGCGTTGAAGTGGCCGGGACACGTGTAACCTGCTGCACTTGTCTGAAGTTACTAATCTCGCCCCTATAGTTTACTTTAGATTACAAGTTTAGCTAGAATTTGCCATTGATACAGGTGTAATCGTCTAGGTCTGTGTGGGGAAAGTGCTTAATTTTTACTTCCTTTTGGTTCTTTAAAAATTTACCGATTCACCGGTTTAGAACATTAATCGCGGCTGAAGCCTTAATTGATTAATCTGTAGGTTAATCGATCAACTTTCTGGCCCTAGTTTCTTATTTTGGTTGGCTTTGCGAAAATAAAAGAAATAATATTTTATAAACGAGAAAATCCCCAACGTGTTCAATTGAAGGGATGCAGTAGTGAGGTAAATAAAAATAGTAAGAACAAAACACGGACTATATATCTTCTACAGTCCTACATTTCAAGCTATGACAACAGGAGTGGTATGGTAAGCAAGGGATGGTCATAGGAGACCAGCCAGAAACGAAATCCGGTAATTTTCTTAAGCAGGTCAAATTAATTTGGTAATCGAAATTCCCGAGACTCTTTTAGAGCCCCTGGACTAGTTTATTATTCTGCGTTGAAATTTAACGGCAACTCGGTTCTGCCGACGAACTTAAAGTTGGAGCACTATCGAAAATAATTGTTATTTTCGGTGGGTCATACGAATATAGCATTAATAATATTGAGCTATTTTTATCCTGTTTACACAATACTTCTACATGACGTGCAAATCATGATCTCGGGCTAAGCAAATGTCCCCCGGTTTATACTCCGTCTCACCATAATTAAGCATAGTCAAGTTATGAAACCGGACACCTTGAAAATATGTCACAGCAGTTTCGTGTTTAGCCGATGATATACCTCAAGAGCACAAAGCCGTGACGTGGTGCGTTTGGCACAGCTTGATCATCTTCGTCCGACAGCTGCGCAGGCTGCGTGCCATCATAATTTTGTAGGTTGACAACCGGCTTTCCTAAACTTTTTGTTGTGAAGCCTGAGGCATATACCCTTCGGTCGAGTCAGTCCGCAACAAAGTTATGCTGCAATAGGCGCCTCTCGTTTGTACCCAAACAAAAGATTGGAACGGAATTGCGGATTCCTGTGATCCCCGAACTGCGGAATTATACGGACTAGTTTTTATGTCTGTCAGACATTAAAGGGGGGGGGGGGGTGAAAGAAAGAGGTCAAGCATTATTTAAACCAACCTTGTTCGGGCAGTGAAAACAAGACTACGAGATTCTTTGAGAGGACCCTTGTGGGCAGGGCAGCAGTCTGGATGGACGATGCGGAGGCTTGAGCGCCCCGCACATGGGCGATGTGCAATGCTAGACGAGGTCAGAGGAGAGAACGCAGTTCTGGCTAGGGAACGGCCCAGTTTTCCCAGGTAGCGAGAAGGTGCGGACAAAAAAGGTGTGAAGGAGAAAGTGGGGAGATCGGTGGGCGGAAGGACAAGAGTAGTAGGGGTGTTTTCTGTCGGGATAGACAACACAGACGTGATAGTGGTGGGTGCCGAGGCGATTCATAATATCTTGTGTTATGAGGTCGCAAGGGAGGGAGTGAGTTTGTGCCTGGCGAACGTATGCGCCTTCGCACCGGGTGACTTTAAGGTTGGGAGGTGGAAGGGTGCGGTGGAAGTGACGGAGGTCCTTCGAGCGTTGTCGTCGAGCCTTGCAATGGGTGGCGCGTTACGCTTTGGGGTTGCAGCCCGTAAATCAGTGCCTAGGCTTGCTCGGATACTGATTTGCGCGAGCGAGGGCGGGGGCCATTTTATTTTCTGCGATACCTTGGTGTCCGGGCAACCCCTGGAAAAAGACGTGGAAAGGGGAATGGGCGATTATATACGTTGCCACGTCATGGGTAATGTGCGCTGTTATCAAGTTGGAAGTGAAGGCTTTGAGGGTTCCGTGACTATATGTGCGGGTAGTAATAGAGTCGGTAGAGTACGGGTGTATCTCTGCTACGGGCTGTGTATCGGCGCCTTTAGGGGAAGGTACTTGTGAATGGTGTTGAATTGCTTCTCCTTTAGGACCCACTATAACGGAGGTAGAGTTGTCTTCGGTAAAGGCGGCGTTCGTGTAATAAGTATCGTGCGGCGGTGTGGGAAGATGGAGGGCTCTGCTCTCGCGTCTCCTGGGGTCCACGGTCGGGTCCATGTGCCGGTGGATGGGATCTGCTGTGATGCGGGGAAGCATGTCCTACGATGAGGGTTCTTTGGGGAGGGGGAGAGTTAGGCAGTTGGGTGTCCGAGGGCGGACAAAATGGCGCGGCCTTTGAAGTACGTGGTGAGTCTGTGGTGTTGCGCTGCGAGGTGGGCTGCCGTCTTCTCTAAAGGGTATTATGAACACCGGTGGGTACGACGAGGTGGTTGGGGACGTAAGTGGGGACACCAAGTTCCATGCGTAAGCATTTCCGGAGGGCTTTTTCTAGTTTGGTGTTTTGGGTGTATCAATAGTGTTCTTTGAGACCGTGATAATGGCTGATGATCCCAGCGAGTATGTTATGAACTAGTTAAATTTGTTCGGTGATTTCTGTGACCCACACTGTGCTCTTCACATTTTGCTGTCAGACAAAGCCCAAAATTCGGATGTGTGGGCGGCGAGGCATGGGAGAACGTAGACATTGGCGTGATGTGGGCAGAGTTGCCTCTGCCATATATACTATTTTGAAGCATATACGTGCAATGTGCGACACTGTTAGCACGAACACGAGATTAGCTCTTTTCCGCATTTCGCATCAAAATGGGATTGGTGAATACTAAAATTTACCGCTTAATTAGTGTCTCAAGTTAGCGCTTTCCATCACAGTAGATTTAATTGCCACCCCTAAAAACAAATAAAAAAAATAATGGCGATCGCTTGTTTTCTTTAGCAATGTCGCGCTGCATGTACACTCTCCTCTGCAAGTTTGTGCGGACATTAAAATTCTTCTTGTAACGAGGAATTAAGTTGGCCGCAAAGGCCACGAGGAACAGATTGCGCACATTAGGAGTTGACTGTAAAGTACTGTGTGTATATTTTGTTTCTTTTTTTAGTGCTGTTTCATATGTTCGAAAGTATATTTACTTACCGACTGAGGCATATCAATTGTTTGCTCTTTGGTACGGACTGGATAATTATGTTTCTTAACGTATCAAGCTAAGATTGTGAGCTAAGATTACCGTTGACAGAAAATAGTGTATTTCATGTGTGAATTTTGAAGAGGGAGTGTACGTAATGAAAGAGCAGGCAATTAAGAGCGCGAATTCGCTACCTACGGCGCTGGTCTCCAAATGTAATACGCCTGGGTGACAATACGGCTGAGAGATGGGCGCAGCTGTTTACACATAGCCGAAACACTCCGACAAATAATATTAGTTTGTTATTAGTTTGTGTCTATACAGTATGTTTTATTAGTCAAAGTACAGCGGTGCCTGAACGCGTCTCCGACTGGTGTCTTTAGCGTCCTATTCCGCCCATGCTTTTAGGGTGGTCCCAAAGTGGGAACAAAATGACGTCACAAAAGCCGGAGTGTCGCGCTGTCGGATGTCATGATCCTGGCGGTTGATCATTGAAATGCTGGCGAAAAGCACGAGCGAACGTGAGTGTCGCCGTCGTCACAGCGTCGCAACTCATGGCTGCCGAAGCTTCCTCGGACTGGCGAGTTAAAGAAGGACCTGCAGCAGAACAGGCGTCTGCTACATCCACCAGCGCTGTCTGTGACGCCGCCAGGGTCGCGGCCGGCGACAGCATGACACTTCTATGACGTCATTGGGTGGAAATCAAGGGACAACTTTTTGGGCGCTGTAAACACAGGGTTGGGAGACGCGTTGCACGAACCATAGTAAAAGTAAAAGAATAACTGCACTCGACTGAAAAAGCCTTCGCCTCATTTCACTGAACATCATCGTATGCTATCGGAGCTCAATGTCCGAGCACTCGCTTTAACCTCACTCTATCGGTCGACATTTGCTCCAGTAAGATAGCATTTTTTAGACGACGGGGACCACAAGTAGTGATAACAACTTTTTGATGTTTTACTCTTTACTGAGGTAAGCTCCTTCTTTCAAATTTTGACGCACGAATTCCGCCATGTTCAGCCATCTCTATAGGAATATCATAGCGCGATACGTTAAGGAACCGATTTATGTTGCCTTTTCAAAGGGCCAATGAATTATTTAACTCACGTAATACATGTAGATACGTGGTACGTGAAGACTTTATAGGGCAGCCGTATCGGATTGAACGCAGTTCATGATGCGGGAGTTTCGGCTTGCGCCCCTCGGAGCGGTTGATCATTGGGTTATGCTTGTATTACGGAGCTTTTCCAGTCAATAAAGAAATCACGCTAATGTTGCCAACCACCACTGAAGCTTATTGACTGTGTTTTATGCAACATTTCTTAACATTTATATGAAAAAATCCTTCCGCTAGAAAGTAAAAGTACTGCCGTTCACCTAATCTACAAACTGGGATCACCCACAGCTAAAAAATGTTTGAAATTGAGTTTACACGACCTATGAGAAAAATGCAGTGTCATATTCCAGCATGGCTATTACTTTTCGAGCCACTTCAGTCATTTCCCACTAGACTTAACATCTTGCCCTGTACTTTACATGAAGCACCATTGAATAAACGCTCTGGCTTTTGCAGGGCCGTCCCTGAGCATGTGCAAAAGGGGCCACATTGTGGTGAACCCAGACCTACCAGAGGCACACTCCCTTCTTGAATGGTGGTTCGGCCAGGAGCGACTGCTGGACTCTTAACTGTTCATCAAGTCCGGTTGATGGCACGCCTCTGCTTAGGTGTAGCTTCAGAACAAGTTTCCGCGCTTTGAGGCAACAGCGACTGGTGTTGAGAATGCCACATTTCCTACAGGAACCTTTCTTCATATTGTTAATAGTGATAGCTGCTTTGGGCTCTTCCCCGACCTCCGTTAGTCGTCGCGGTGTTCCGTAACACCGTGACGTCGCAGAGTTATGTTACGTGTTATTGACACGATGTGAAGTGACGTCAGGATCCCGTAGTGACACGACATGAAGAAACATCGCATTGTGATGTGATGTCGTGGTGTCACGTAACGTTTCGTTGTCATGCGACATCATAGTGTAACATGACGTCATTATGTCACGTGACTACGTTAGTAGTCATGCGATATTCTGTCTCTATGAGTGTTTCTTGTTGTTGCTACCCTTTGTTTTTCATAGCTGCTGCCCCTGTAACGGGCTCCCAGACCCTGATCAAGCCATGTCTCTATAGATGATTTTGTTGCGTCTATTTTTTGTTTTTCTGACCTGCTGCCCATGTAACGGCCTCCCAGAGCCCGCAAAGCTGCCGCTTTTCGTCTTGGAGACACTTCCAATGTACGTCTGGAAAAATAAACTACATATTTGCATATTTTCACAAATGAGTGTGTCACTCTCCGAGCAGGCACTCCGATGGCTCCTCTGCGTATGGTGCCTGCCGTGGTAGAAGCGGAGCTTGTCCTCACAAGGTCATCATAAGGTCATCAAATGTTGACTGCAAGATATATAAGCATACATTACTGTGCGATAAGGGGTCGGAGCATTCGTTGTGAGTGTAATGTGGATTCATACGTGGCTGTTTTTTTGCAATTGGGACGAGGTATCTTTTCTAAATACACGCAACCAAGTAATTTATGTAATTCATACAAATCGCTTTTGACCCTAGTCATTTTAGGAGATGTATAAAAACACTAAAATAAGGGTTTATTTTGGTTTCGTGGGACATATGCCTCCCTCATTTTTGACACGTTTTAAAAGCAACAACGGGTATACAGCAGAGGGTTGCGAATGAAGCAGTCTGTACACCCAACCGCTTTCTGACTCGCTCACTGTACGTACAGCAAAAAATACGCCAGAAAATAGCATGAGACACTCAATTAATTTTTTCCACGATTGTGCCATGCAGCGTGTCTTTTATAAAAAGCGAACAACGAACCACTAGGTTGCTGTGAATCTGTAGAGTGCCGGCACTCAGCGTTGACTCATGCTGGTTGGTATCTCCTTCTTGTGTTCTGCAGTTGTTCTGCCGTTTTTTATACTTTTTGTACCTTTATGACAACTAAGGGCGTTGCCGCCTTGACACTGCGACGGTGCTCAGCCTGCCTTTTAATGTTTGTGCCAAGGAGAGACAGAAACTTTATATTGTTATTGTGCTAGGACATCCCTATAATACGCAAAGCAAACAATAATTAAAATGGGAGGACCAATTAAGTATTGACGACCCCAGACCGGGTGTGTTCACGCAGCCAGACGTTCCTCACATATATTCGATTACAAAAGCTGGAAACTATATGTACTGCCAGAATCGTATATCAGGGAGAGTTTGGTCAATAGGAAGAGCGGGCAGAGCCAGGGTGTGCACCAGACGCAGAAAGAGGGCTTAACATGCTCTTTCGGCCAACTGGAATCCGAAAATATTCCCGTACCGGTGGTAGCGAGAAACAGTTTTATTAAGCGTGTAAGTGTTAAATGTAGTAACTCTTTATGGTTGAAAATATGCTGCACGTCATGTTTCGATTAGGATCATGCAAAGAAAATGTAGAGCCCTTCAACTCTGTGGAGGTGGGTGGCCAGCGAGGCCGTAACGACACCTACAACGATTTACCTAATGCGACGAGGCGCACACTCTTTATTTAGTTTGTAACGACATTCACAACTGCTTTATGATCAGAGTGATGCACGCTAAGATTTTCCGTTCTCACTGTGGAGAATTTCTTAGCTAAAGTTAGATGAATGCATCATCCATAAATGGTAGTTGGTTGAGTTACATCAGTGAAGCACATGAGTGCAAACTCGTCCATGACGAATTGGATAAACCACTTGTTTTGCGGTTTTGAAATGTCCCCATTAAAGTCCCCGACAATGATTACCGGTGTGGCTTGATCCTTTGAGAGCGAGAAGTGCGTCTTCATGAAGCACTCGATGTCAGATTTGGGTGTATTCGGTGAGATGTATACCCTGAAAATTACGATTCCATCGCTAGTTTTCACGGAACACAGATCCCCGCAGTCGACTTGGTCAAGTTGGAGTTCATACGGCTGGACACAAGCTTCATCCCTTGCATAGATTGCGACGCCTGCCGCACGGTTGTCGTCTCGCTTCGCACACACTATTCCGGTATTTCCAGCCACTTGGCATAACTAAAGTCACTGTATCTAGGAAAGTAGCGCCATTTCCTTCCCACCTGCTAGCGGTACACAAACAAATACCAACATACACATGACAAAACCTCTCAAGGTGATTGGCTCATCACCTTGAGAGGTTTTGAGAGTCCGCGTGTGATGCCATACATCTTCGTACCGCCATCACACGCAACGTCAGTGCATGGAGGCATTGAAAAACAATTTTACTGTCTTGAAACACGCCAAAAGAGCAACATGATTGTAAGAGATCTGGGGAAATAAGCATGAGTGATAAGTTTATTGCATGCACAGTGCCAAAGACGCTCACATTGGCCGAGGGACGCTTTTAGTACGATGATGCTCCATAGCAATCTTGGTGCGACTGGTTTTAACGACCTTTTGTGAAGCTGCGATGCTTTGAAAGGGTTCAAAATGGCGATCACCATGGCAACCGACAGCCATTAGCATTCACCTTGAGAGGTTTTGTCGTATGAATGTTGGTACTTGTTTGTGTCCGGCCAGCAGGTGGGAAGGCAATGGCGCTACTTTCCCAGATACAGAGACGTTAGGCATAACGAGTCACACGTGGGATTCGAAAGACGTCAACCCCTTTCCAGAGCAGCTGCAACCGTAAAATGTACCGGGAAACGCATGCTCATGCTTCGTATTGTTCACAGGCGCTTTATCAT
>JAZHYW010066428.1:0-21165 GCA_037355805.1 Ixodes ricinus
CTAACTTTAGGCCTACCCCCCACTAATCCTTCGAACAAGAGCTCGGGGATCAGACGGTCCCGGACGCTGTCGTCCTCCTCCTCTCCTCTCAGTTTGCTAAATGCATCCCAGCGAAGGGCAGACAAATAGTTGGCTTTTCATGGACAGATCTCACCAAGATTTCCCGGCCATGCATGGCACCACCATAACTGTTGTTCACGGGAGGCAGGTACCAGTGCACGAGACAGCTCTTGTCGTCTCGTCCTCTGCTCACGCAGAACCGCAGCAGGGGTTGTCACGCTTGCAGGAAGATCACGATTTACAATACGTACAGACAGTGGTGGCGTAAAGAAAACTGGCTAATGAGAAAATTCACTTTTTACGTACGCCGCAAAACAAGAGAAATGTTTGTTCTAAATTGGGTTTTGTTCTTGCGAGAGGTCACCTTCACGACTGCTGCGTTGAAAAGCGCCAGGACGCTTTGTTTCTAACTTAAGACGAGTAAGAAAATTTTCGGGTGCGAGGTCACTGCCGTCGAAGGTGCTGAATCAGGGTGTCATTTCGTGCGGTGGAGCAGCTTCAGAAGCGCAAAGATCAGTATTTAGCCTTGCCAATTTCGACCTCGTTTGCGTGAATGCTTACACAGTTCTATGAATACTGTAGCATAGAGACAGACGTCGGCTTCAGTATACCGTGCAACCCTACCTGCAGTCACTTACGCTGACGGTAATGGTTCAATGTCCTGACATCCTGCTCTACATGGACTCCAGAAAGCAGATTGCGAGTTCAGCAACCACACACCCGCAGCAGAATCATACGAGGGTTTGGAGCACTACCCGAAGGCTCGAATGCGCCCGGCCACCGGTTTACCATCAAGCGGATCCGGGCCAGTTTTGTGGGTAGATATATCTTTATGAGAGATGTTTATTTTCTGGAGGGGAGTGATGAAATAGGATGAAAATATTCCGTAACTTTTTTTCCATTATTTCTACAAAATTAATGTACCTTACGCCACGAACTAAAGACATTACTAAATGTATGATAAGACAAATTCTAAAAGAATATAATCATATTATTTTATTGGCAATACGGATTGATCGACGCAAGCGGTGCTGGGGTATTTTCGGAAGAATCTGGCAAGGAAACTGTCGCGCCGGAGCCAGGGCAGAACAGCCTTCATATTATTTCAAACTTTGCCTCGCAAGGGCGCCAGTCGGGTTTCTGTAAGATGAGAGTGACTTGCGGAGAATGTCACCAACTAGTGTCGTCGAGAAAGTGGAATCTCCGTTGTTCACTCCCCGGAAAATTGGGTGACTCGGTGCTTGAAAAAAATAACCTTTATCAACGGAAAACCTTTCTTAGAAAGACGATATGGGGCAATTATGGCGCGTTCACACTGGAAGCGGATCCGCAAACGCGAAGCCGATCCGCGCGTTCTCAACCGCAAAGCTGCCAAAATCGAGTGGTTGGAGCGCGTTTTTGCCAACCGCTTCTGAACCGATTTCTCCCAAATGATTTCACGAATCGCAAAGCGGCAACCAATCGCAACGCGACGCTGACGTGACGTCAATGACTTTCGAAACAAAATGGCACCTGTCGCTGGTGAGGCGTCCAAGGCGCTGTAGTCCTAGCGTTACAGCAGACAAATCAACGAAGAAACGTGATGTTCACGTCCGTCACTTGAATCGGCTGCGAAAAAATTGACTCGTAATCTTAACGCGCTTCACTCGGGTGACTGGGTTCGGGTAAGTGTTTGTTTATTATTCCGGGTGCCACAGCCCGAAGCTCACTGCCTTGTAGTCTCTGCCCGTAGAATGTCGGAACCCGACCCTGATCGACCGAAATTTCAACGTTTTCTACCCACTAACATGGTCGCGTAATTTGTTGAGAGCTTTCGACACCGTGCATGACCACCACGAAGGCCGCTAGAGACGTCGTGAGCCTGACTGCGCAGCCAACGCACACCACGGAGCGGGCAAGATACCCGCGCTAGCTCGACCTGCAACGTTTACTACTAACAAAAGAAATAAAGGGAACATACTCATGGAATAAAGTGTACGTACCAGACGATGCAGAGGTCATCCATACGGCGTTTATTTGAAATTAATGTCAAACAGTAGACTCGATCGACGTGCAAGTGACGGAAGGGGGAGTCCGCCACCAACGAAGTCCCGACCGGCAAGCACCGAACAGATTCCCCCGCACCGCGTTTACCACACCGTTCTTATCTTCGAAAATGATAAGAGCGAACAACGAGGGGGAGACTGGCCCTCTATCCCGAAAACAAGGTCAGCCTATTCATGCGGGAAGGGTCCACTTCGAAGAAAAGGTCGGGGACGTCTTCTTGTGAGTCAGCAAGGCGCGCACAGCTGGGCTTGCTTGTGGGCGAAGTCGAAGTAATCGCAAACCAATTCCGCGGCTTCGTGTCTTTTTTCGCTGTATGAGCTCGTGATGCGTGCGAACATCCCGAAGAAAAATCTTCAGAGTCCCAAAATAGCAATATTCTGGCTTTGGATCGGAGATTAAAGTGAATTTTGGATTGTAAAACAAGGTTGCCAAACGCAAGTCTCAAAAGATCACGCGTGATCGCCGAGAAACCGCCAACCGCCTCTCGGTGTGTCTGAACGGGGTCGCTCGCGAACCACATCCGCAATCACTTCGCGAACGCGGATCCGCTTCCAGTGTGAATGCGCCATTAGTGAGAGTGTGAACGGCAAAGAATAGAAACAGTTTACCCTTCCTTCCATCGTAATTTTTTTTCGTTCGGTGAAGCAGGGTTCTTGCTGAAACGCGTAGGATATCCATTGTAATGTTTTGGCAGTGTGGGAAAAAGGAGACACAGCGAAACAATTCGCAAGCTGTCTTGACTCCTACCACCACCTCGCTAAGTGAGAGTACCTGGAGAGCACCGAACAGAGCGCGCGACACGAGGGCACCGCGGTACAAGAGCACGCTCACTACGACGTGTGGAGTATAATGAATTCTATATCTTTATTAAGAACAATTTTAGTTAGTCAAGTCTGACAGTATCGGTTTAAGGACGCGGAAAATTCAAGCTTCCACCTTGCTTTTACACACACCACAAAATTTTCGCATGCAATCGAGAGTCACAGTCTTGCCGTCAAAGGTAGGGATTATAAAAAAGAGCCACTGAATTACCTCGTCACCAGTACTCGCGAATAAAATACTCAATATTATCCACAGCACGCACATGATTAACGCGTGCTTGGAAACCGCTCGCGTGTCGCGGTTCTCTTACTGCGCGCGCTCTCCCGTCAAAACATGTGTGTTGTGCCATAGCCTCCTCTATACTCAAAAATCCTGGCAGTTCGAAGACGGAGCCACTACAGTGCCCAGTCGCACATTTGGAGCGCGAGGATTTGGTCGCAAAGAACATTTCTCGGGGAATCTGAACGTCAGCGCACAGCTTTTGCGGCGGCGAGGACCTGACACATGTTTTTTAACCCCGACAAAAAAAAGGAGCCATAGCGCGAGGGTACGGGAGGAGCTCGAGAGGACATTCCATTGCTCAAAATGGGTGTGTTTCGGCGTCTCGCCGCAGCGAGGGCGCCCGTCACGTGACTCTCCTAAAGGTCTTAGGCTCTCCTCTTATCCGTTGTCTGCCGCTCTACCTTTTCGATTTCGGCGGTCCTCTTCTCGTGGTGATCTGCCAGGCTTTGTCAGTATAGACGAGGGTATGATTGCGCGCTCTCAATAAGGGAACAGCCCTGGCTACACATCTGCATTGGTGCGCTCTCCTCAACCAAGATACTGGAAATGTTGCGCCAAGCTCCCCGTTTGATCACCATTTTAACGCAATGGCGTTTAGGAGCTCGTGTCGAAGATAATCCGGCGTTGGCGTCGGCACCGGTGGGACCAAAAAATCCCATAATAAAACGCGTGCAGCCACGTGTGTCGCACGTGACGTCACGCGTCGCTGTGCGCGTTGCGTTGTGAAATTTACGCTACAAATTTGTCGGAAATATTTTTCCGACCAAATATAGCGATAAATGTTCCGATAAAATTTAGCGGAAAATGTTTTCGCCAAATTTAGCAAACTTGTTTTTCCCGACAAATTTCGCTAAACGTTTTCGCGCCAAAATGTAGCGGACAATTTTCACGCCAAATCAAGCGGAAAATGTTCTCTCAAAATTTAGCGCGAAATTGTCCCCCTTATTTAGCGGGTCGATAGGGTCATGACGTCACAGCCACGTGTGACGTCACGGGACACTTGCAGCTACGGACTAGACCGCGCACACACGCTTGCACGGCTTGGCAACGACCACGCGTTAATAGGGAGTTTTCGTAGCCCGATTTTTCCCCTCCGCTAAGCCCTCCGCAACGAAGCAGCCGCTACTGCGCCGGCGCGCCGATGGCCTTGACTGTAGAGTTCCGGCTAGCGTAGCAGGTTGCGGAGAGCGTTGCGGGACAGCGAAAACGATCGACGAAAACTCCCTAATATGAGAAATTCTTTGCGAACGGGACCCGATAACGCTATCGCGTTCCACTCTTAAAGGCGAAGCTTCAGGAGTCCCCTAAGTTTTGGTTCATGGAATGAACCGTTTCTCCTGGACTTCTCCATTCTTATTTGAGCCCATTAAAATTCGCGGTGACGTGTTGCTTGATAAAGACATTTCTTGAATACCGAGATATTGCTATTTCCACATCGGCAGCCTCCACTTACGGCGTAAATGCCTGGTGGCGTTGAAAAATAATTTTTCTGCCTTTAAATTCTCAACAAAAACATTGTAATTGTAAGAGATCTGCGAAGATAAGCATTGTTGTGAAGTTGATTAAATAAACAGTCCCAAGGACACTTAGGTGGGCGAGGAACGCTTTCAGTACGATGACACGCATTAGCAATCTTAGTGCGCGGATGGATCAGGACGATCCTTTTGAGTCTACGAAGATTCAAACGGACCGAAATTCTCATTGCCATGGCAACTGAGACCGGTCAGCCAATCACCTTGCAAGGTTCTGGTCATATAGTATATTATACTCCGTTCTCCCTCAAAGAAGCCATGAAACAATATTTCTGCTTTCAATAAATAGTACTACTGAGAATAACACCTTAACGTTAATAACCGAATACACTTGACTTAATTTTTGTTTCTAGGCAAAGGCAGTCGCTAAACAAATTCGAGAAGTGCGAGCATCGTTCATCCCCTCAACTCCGAGCCAGAACAGGTGGCAAGTATCCTCGAGCCTATCTAATGCTGTCAACGTTAATCATAGCCACGCACTGGCGTTGGCAAAGCAGAAAACGCGTGCTGAGCTCCAGGTATTGTTAGAGTTCGGCTATACTCATCACCGCAGTGGTTGGGCACGAGCCACTACCCGAGTGTCCGCCGAGGCATTCATTCTTACGATCCAGAATTTGAGTGCTCACGCAGTTCTCGTGTCCAACCCATGAGCTGCCCTCGACTTTCGTCAGGGGTGGTTTCGATCCCACAATTACGTCATCAAGTTTTGCAATGGCAAGACTCAAAGAGATAGTCCCTTCAATCCTCGGAATTTCACTGCGACAAACATTCTGAATCAGTGGCAGTCTGTGCCAGTATATTTGGGCCAGACTCACTACGCCTCTGCATTCATTCCAACTCGATATCGTTTTATGACCTCTTTATGATGAGACTGCAGCCAATGCCACAAGCACGAGAGTTTGAGGTCGCTACTTTGAAGTGTTCTTTTGCAGAACGATCGAGTGCTCGCGCTAGAAATGCATGCCCCAAAGTCAGGAGCGCGAGTATAGATCACGCTTGTAGCTTTGTGTGTAGTCTCAGCCTAAGGGTGAACAGAGAATAGACATTTTCAAAAAAACGAACCTGGCCGGTTCGATTTTCAGTGTTCGTGCGTATGGCGCGTGATTTGCTCGCTCTCCGAAGAGACGAACATGCACGTGCTGGGTTGAGGAGATCGCACGCTGGTCCGATGACTTGTAAAAATATTGGAGTGCTGTACAGTGTCTCTTTTGTCCAGGTAGCAGGCAGGGAAGGCAATGACGCTACTTTCCTAGGATCCAGTGACTTTAGTGCACCCCAGGAATCGAGACAGCCCGTGAAGCGCAAAGGAGTCACCTTCTCTAATGATCCCCGAAGCTCGCCCATGGCTGATCTCCGGATTGCGACAATCTTCTATTGTTGCATATGTATGTCATAGAATTTGGGTTTTTTAGGTGTTTTGGTCCGGATCGTTCCAAGATTTACGGTTATTGTTATGTGATTTATGAGTGTTCGGAACCGAAGGGTCAATCTTAGGTTGGAGGTTGTTTTCTACAGCTATATTTTGAGCGTGTTGGTGACCTTGGAAGGAGAGTATAAAAGCTTTGAAGTAAATATATCTGTAGCTAATTTTGAGACTGTCTGTCCACTTCCTTCTGTTCCTGTTACTTTGTCTTCATGTTTTTTTCACAGTTTCATGGTGATTAATTAAATTACAGTAAACATTATGATTAGTACGCACCAGCTCGTCTGCACTTTGACCACTTTTTGCCTCAAGTCGGCGCCGATCTCCCTCCACTGAACTAAGACGGCAACGATAAGAATGTGGTGAACCTCCCTATGACGCCCACCAAGAAAGGCTCGCCAAAGCATGCTCCCAACGGTGGGTCGGACTGCAAGAGCGGATCACAGAGGTGGAAGACCGGATTCCACCTGGCTTCGGCCGGTTGGCCATGGCCATCACATCATTCACGGTGGCTCACTTATCGCAATGAACCACAGACGAACTTCACCACCACTACAAGTCCCACAATAAGCCGGACTTACCGATGGCCTCGGCCACAACCTTCTATGAAAATGCTCCAAACTCCTAGATGAGCGCCCAAGTGCTACCAGAGTGTTCTGCCGTAATATACGTCCGAAGTGAACAACGTGTTCCTCAAATATACACATTTGCAGCGCACCCCGCAACACCACCAGGAGATCTAAGACACGACTTTGTTTGGGAAGCTGGACTATACTCTGTTCACCCCTAAGTAGAAATTGCGGTGAAAGCTACGCTCTCGTTGGATTAGTCCTATCGCCTGTCCTTTGCCGCTTTATCACGCTCCAGCCCATACCCATGCGCAGAGGGCCAGTTCAAATAACAAGAGGCTGTCTTGTACGGAACGACGTTCCAAGGAACGGCGTTCCTGAGACGCGTTCCTTTTAAAAGGAACGAAGGAACGCCGCCGTTCAATTTTGCATCGCTGGAACTGAAACGGGAACTCCTTACATTTTTACAGGAACGGAAGAAGGAACAGCGTTCGTTTTGCTTCGTCCAGTGGGGTAATTTTTATTTTATTTCTAATAGTAGATTTAAAAAAACACGTATAAAAATCATATATCTATAAGGAGTAAAATCTTGTTGACTTTTCTGCAACTTACTACTTATTTTGTGGGGTCCTCGCTTGGTAACAGTCGGGTACAAGAGAGCTCGTGGGCATTGATTTTCTTTGCCCGCAGTTTCGGGCATAGATTCTCGGTGCCCGAGATTGCGGTACAAAAATCATAACATTTAGTCGACAGAAAAGACAGAAGAAGGGAAGTGTCAAGCTGAGCTACTTTCTTTGCTTCCATGGAATCCTCATACACCCAGAAATTTAAGACCGATTACAGCCATCACGTAACTTTGGCAAAGAAACCGACACTTACACCAAAATAACAGGTTACTAGAAATCAAACGCACACTTGTTTCTCATACATTGGCCAGATGCAGAAAAATTAACCTTCATTCCCTCTCTTTTTTTCCCACCTTCAAACTGAACAACGAATTCAACCTTCACGAAGAAGGAATGGTATTTTTCAAGACTGACCTTCCAAAAGCCCATACCCTTGTCTTCACATGCTCGTCCTGCGGATAGCAACATCGAGAAGCAACTGTTGTTGGGCTTGAACAAGATAGTTTGTTAGATTGAAACGTGTGAGGTTGTTGTAAAATGCTCGTGCATTCAGGGGAAACAGTACATTTGGCTCGTCTGAATCGCCCACCACAAACATGAATCTGGTAAAACGCTGAGATTTTTAAAAGTGAATATAACAACCAATGAAACCTGGCTTCTGCTTGTTTTCTTTTCCTGGTGTCCTTCCATCACTACATGCAAATTCGTATGTAGCCATTTGATGAAATGGATTTAAAAAAAACTGTTTGATCCAACTAAATATGGTAATTAGCGAAGTACTAATGTAACGTAATTGGAATGATACGTTCCATTTTTAAAATCTTAACGGGTACGAGTTCCGTTCTCACATATGGAACTAGTAACGGGAACGTGTTCCAAAAATCAAAAGGAACAAGGAACAAGCTTTCGTTCCTCTTTTTGAGGAACGTGTACAACACTGAAAAAAGTGAAGCGGTTGATTTGTCCGGCAGGCACCTAGCTCCCACCGCACTCTCAGCTTAAAGGTGAACGGCGTATACATGGCAAAACCACGATCCATACCCCATCTCTCAACTTCATTCCCAATAATCCACCATCCAAATCCTTCTAATGAGCGTCGATAGCTAGGTCATATCATTTCGTCTCAATAAATAAACATATCTTTAATTTCTTAGAGTTACGGCCAAGGGAAAAGAGATATTAAACAAAAATTTAAATGCGCTGGATGAAAAAAAAAACGATTCAAATATGTGCATGTCTGGGGCCCTTTCGATTTTTGTCTGAAGCATATTTGGGAAGTTGGTAATTGGTTACCGCGATATTTTCTCGCGGATTCATTCTTTGAGCTGTGTTTCTTGTCACGGCTTTTTTGCTGATTTTTCTACAGTTCGGTAAATATTTTAATTTTACACAATTAAATCACTGTGGAACTTCACTCTCAAAGTACCCGTTACAGCAAGGATCGCTAACCTTGGCTAATGTTTATTAGATCTAACCGAATGCCTTCCGTTTATTCACATATCTGTCCTGGTTTCAAACGTTGCCCGGAAAAATATAGATGAAAAATAATTCAAAATAATCCAAAACGATTCAGAATAATTCAGACGATTTAGAATAACTTTTACGGTCATTCTCTCCCACTGCAGTTTATCTTGATCAAATAATCTTTCAAGGAACACCTAGAAAAGAAAACCAACCTAAAACATTCGACGTGAATTTTTTCTTTGCGCCGTAATGGTTAAAAAGATTCGACTCCGGGAAGAGGAAGCGGTGTTCGCGAATTTACCATAACGTTCCGTCTGACTGTTGGACAGCTTCTAATTTATCTCAAGCTAATCAAATTCCAGAACTTTCCGCGAACACGCGGGCCCTCGCGCATTGAGGAGGAAGCACATCGTTGTATTTATTTGAAGTACATTCGCGGATGTCGTTGGTTTAGGAACTGGGCACCGAAGTACCAAGCTCGTGTTCTATGTTGTTATCCTCGTTCGGGGGTCGGGACCCAAGGCGGCCGCTTGCACTCAGCGCTGCTTGATATAATTAAATTACTCGGTGCCTCGTGGATATGGATGAGTGGAACGTTTATTAATTTGCGCGAGCAATGGGGCTGGCCGTTTCGCCGCAATCTCCAAAGGTCACTTTGAACCGACGAGGGCAACAAAGGCCATGCATTGTTTTCACCCCTTCCGCCGCTTTTGAACAGTTTAATTTGAATTATAACGAACAGAAGTTCCATAGGTTGTTTGGCCACTTCGAAGTCCAGGCTTTAATCGGGTGAAACCCGAGCTAATTAAGCTAATGTGCTTCAAGTGTTTTGGTTTTTGTTATTATCCTAGGTTAAGCAGGAAAGCACGTTTTTTATTTTGTTTCCTAAAGTATCTGTCTAAGTTTTGGTCCGACATGTCTTTCGATTCTCCTATGGTAGGTTGCGGTATTCCCTAGTCCGTCATCATATGCTTTCGTCCTGGTACGATTACACCTAGTTGCGCGACCACAAGAAAGTTCTGGGGATCAATAGTCGATTTCAATGGCACTTAACTACGTATACGTATTTGTCGCCGATTTCTGTAACCTGAAACAGCGTTTACACGCGATATACTCAACGATCAGTGTTTCTCGGATAACAGGGTCAGTCGCCTAGCTGTCAGGTGTTATTGTTAGAGCAGCACATGTTTTAAAATGCCTATCGATATGATTTTTCTTGCCCTCACCGTTTACATATAAATATATTTTCACGAATGACAAGTGATGAGGCGGCCAATGACAGAGTAAACTGAACGTTTCATGGGGCGAACTTGTGCCCAAAAAAGAAAAAAAGAAAACAGAAGACAACAGCACAGCGTCGCGGGCGTCGAAGTCGGCGTAAGAGCAGAATCGATCGCTGGGGCGAGACTGATTGCAGACCGCCACGCGGAGCCCCTTATGTACGCGCGTTGGCTTCTGGAACAATCAGCCTAGAAGTTTCGGCGACTAGAACATTCGGAACTCGATCAGACGAGAATGTTCGCGAACTCATGACAACGCAATGTTGAAAGAATAAATAAAAGAACATTTCACTGACTAGAATCGAACCTAGACTTTCCGCGCGACAGCTCGCTGCGTAAGACGACGGTTAATGCGTCGTTTCGCTGCACGCACGGGCGTGTGGCGCGTACGTATATATATATATACACATATGTACGCGTCGTTGGCTACATATATTATGTATATTATTATTATTATATATATATTATTATTATTATATACGTATATATATATATATTATTATTATTATATACATAAAATATTATTATTATTATTATTATTATTATTATTATTATTATATGTGTACATTATATATATATATATATATATATATATATATATATATATATATATATATATATATATATATATATATATATGTACATATATATATATATATATGTATATATATATATATATATATATATATATATATATATATATACATATATATATATATATATATATATATATATATATATATATATATATATATATATATACATATATATATATATATATACTATTATATATATATATATATATATATATATATATATATATATATATATATATATATATATATATATATATATATGGGTAGTTTCATCTCAAATCGTGCAGGCAAAAAGGGTCGAATTTTTAATTTCGCTGAAAAAAATATATGTTATGGCGTCGTCTCTAAAAACGCAGTAGCCACAAACGGCAAGTCCGTCGGATTTTTTGTTCTCGACTTACGAATTTTAAAAGAGGCCGCGGCGGAAAGCAGTGTTTTTCACATCCGTCGTGGGTCGGATGTTTCGCTCGATCTCCCGTCGTGGATTTTCAGTCCACATTATATTAACTTTTTCAAGCACTCTGTGGGCACAGGTAAAAGGCTCTAATACCATGAAATAATTTTAGGCGTTTTGCTTTTTTTCTGTAAAAATGTCAAAAACGCCCCCTCGGTCAATTGTTGACGAACTTTGACAATTAAATACTGGCGATCTACTTAGGTTACATCAATATTTTTTATGTCTATGGAGAGCCCAAAACACGCTCTTGATAGATATTATAAAATGATTTACCTGTATTAAGTAGCCTTTGCGGGACGTTTACGTTAATGTTATGCGAAAACCAAAAAGTACCAATTTTAAGATCGATTTTCTCAAAAAACCCATTTTTTATTTTTTTTATTTTTTGTTAAAATGTAGATATGATAGTTGTCTACTCGAAAAGCAAGTCGAGAAAGTGTATATTTTGTTTGTATGTTCTATATTTAAGCCTCAATATCGGAAAAAGACGTCTTCGTTTTGCAAGACCTAAGTCAGACAAAAAAAAACCGTGCGCTTCTATGAATTGTAAAAAAGTTTTCTGGAATTTTTGTCTGCGTTTTGTAATCAATTATAAACGCATTTTGTGGTATTGAATAGGTTTTTATGTTTTGAAAAGAGCGGGAAACCACGAGAAACATATCTAATCAAATCAGCAGGCCTAGTAGACCTTCAATATCGAAGAGGCACAGACGTTGTATTTTTTCGATTGATAAAACTTTCACTGTAAACTAGCATGACTAGCTATTAGCTGTCATATTACTAAGACATGAAAAGTGACCACGTCATTGATCTATTATATACAATTCTTTCCGAAACCAAACGCTAGGGTTTGTTCACCGCACATCGCACAGATCACCAGGGAATATCCTTTCACTTCCGTAATACACAAAAGTAATGACACAGAAACGATCCGAAACACACGGAGAGATTGTCACGGAGAAGGGTAGGGAATAAAAATAAATAAATAAGAATAAAATTACCCAACTCCGATCTTAACGAAAATTGCGGTAAAAAAATAAAAGATTTAGGTTCGAGCCGTGGCAAGGCGATAGGTCCACGCCTGGTCAGACAAAGAAGTCAACGACACGTAAAGGGGAAAAAAAGTTAATTAAGACAGAAAAACTCAGCCGCACACGGCAAGAACAAAAACCAACTCCTCCGGGCATTCCCTAAACGGGACACAACCAAATGCGTGCGAACACGCTCTCTACAGCACCGTCAGGCCGCTACGCCATGAAGAAATAAACCCAACAAGTAAACAATGCTAACAAACAGTTAGTAACGAAACATAAAAAAAAAGTTCAGCAGAACCGCACTCGAGAAACAAAGTTCAGCGGGGCGAAGAAACACACACGAAATAAAATTTAAAAAAGTCTTAACTGACCGACGCCGTGTCCAGTCCCATGACACTGAAGCCTGGCAGGATGATGGCGTCCAGATGATGCTCGAATCTATTCTTCACTCTGTTCCGCACATCCGTCGTGGCTGTGCGGAACAAAGTGAAGAATAGTTTCGAGCAGCGGTGCGCGAGAAGGTAACCGAGACGTAACATGCCTCGAGCTTCATATCGGGAGAGGAGCTTTCGAGGTAGTTACTGCATGCAGTTACTCAAACTTTTTCTTTAACCCTTCCCTTTTAAAAAAAACAAAAAACACGTCAGCCGGCGCTAACTTTTCATCTCGGGAGAAGACCACTCTTCACAAACGGTTATAGTTGCCAAGGAGGCTGACTTCGACCCAACTAGTCTCCGGGCAGAATAGACACAAGTATATTTACCAACACGCTCGTTTTTGATGCTAGTCTCCGGGCTTTGCTGTTTCCAAAAGAGATAACCCTTCGGTGCTATCGGATTTCCGCGGAGGGACATAGAGTACATAAAATTGAAAGAATAAAACACGGAGGACAAGCACAGGACAACCACTTTGCAGAGCACGGCCATTTCTAGGATAGGGCGTTCGAAGCTTGGGCAAATACGCGGTATCGGTTCACGCGTGCACGGATGGCTGGTTTCAAAATTTTCCCACATCCCTAACGAAACCGGCCCATCTTCGTGTGCGTGCGCGATTTTCGTCCCGCGCCGCCGGTTTTAGCTCGCACGCGGCGTTGTTTTGGCAGGCAGAACTGTTGTTGACCGTCGATATTGTAAGGCCATGGTGTTCTCATCCTCCCGGGCAACAGTTACTTTGCTTTCCCTTCTGCAATACTCTGACTGACTGACTACTCCTGGGTGGCCGTCACTGTTCGCCGCGTCAACGACACATTCGTACCATTTCACTCCTCGTGACACAGGGTGCGCTGCTCGCTTTACTGTCACGGGCCGTCCTATCTAACACAACGAGCGCGAAAGGTCGTGGTCATCTGCTGGTTCCGAAAGGGCGGGACGTTCATATAGGCCAATGAAGGCCCCGAATCAATAGGACGTCTGCCGATTTCTATACATTAAAATTTACGACGCCTGCTGGTCTGTTAAGAAGTGTTGCTTTCTCTTTTGAACTGCTCCAATGTAGCTTGCCGCCTATAATAAAATTTAAATGATCAATAAATATAACAGGGTGGAACTACTGTATTTCATTTTTATCTGGGTGCGTTGAAAAAAGTCAAAAATATTTCCAAGTTTGTGA
Organism: Ixodes ricinus; assembly: GCA_037355805.1. Taxonomy (NCBI): domain Eukaryota; kingdom Metazoa; phylum Arthropoda; class Arachnida; order Ixodida; family Ixodidae; genus Ixodes; species Ixodes ricinus. The sequence goes on from JAZHYW010066428.1 coordinate 13,800, forward strand.
AGACACGCAATTCGCAAGTCCGTTTCAAGCCGTAAAAACACGTTTTTGTACGATATTGATGCTTAAATATAAAACATACAAACAAAATATACACTTTCTCGACTTGCTTTTCGAGTAGACAACTATCATATCTACATTTTAACAAAAAATAAAAAAAATAAAAAATGGGTTTTTTGAGAAAATCGATTTTAAAATTGGTACTTTTTGGTTTTCGCATAACATTAACGTAAACGTCCCGCAAAGGCTATTTAATACAGGTGAATCATTTTATAATATCTATAAAGAGCGTGTTTTGGGCTCTCCATAGACATAAAAAATATTGATGTAACCCAAGTAGATCGCCAGTATTTAATTGTCAAAGTTCGTCAACAATTGACCGAGGGGGCGTTTTTGACATTTTTACAGAAAAAAAGCAAAACGCCTAAAATTATTTCATGGTATTAGAGCCTTCTACCTGTGCCCACAGAGTGCTTGAAAAAAGTTAATATAATGTGGACTGAAAATCCACGACGGGAGATCGAGCGAAACATCCGACCCACGACGGATGTGAAAAACACTGCTTTCCGCCGCGGCCTCTTTTAAAATTCGTAAGTCGAGAACAAAAAATCCGACGGACTTGCCGTTTGTGGCTACTGCGTTTTTAGAGACGACGCCATAACATATATTTTTTTCAGCGAAATTAAAAATTCGACCTTTTTTGCCTGCACGATTTGAGATGAAACCACCCATATATATATATGGCTGATTTCCCGATCGCGACAATCTGCTATTGTTTGGATTTTCGAGGTGTTTTGGTATATATATTGATATGTAAATACATGTATAGATACGTTCACACACGCACACACGCACATATACATATAGGTAATTTCACGAAAGATAGACAAATTCGATATTGCGAAAACTATACGTTGCAACAAAAAAGGCTTGTGTCGTTTTGATTTTGGGCCAGGGGCCTATTTAGGAAAATTATTAAAGTCCGGGATTATTAAGTGGTTCATTATTTTTGCGTAACTAACTTTTTTAATATTGGGTTTAAGGGCATGGTTTCAATTAAAAAATTGCTCAGCATCATCAAAAAACACTAAATCAACAAATTGCAAAACGATAGAAGGCACGAGAAGCATTTTACGGCTTTCTGGTAAACCGCACAATTTTGACGGGTTTTTAAGTTTCGGTTTGCTATCAGAGCGCATCTCTGCCGCGGCGGCACCGCGCCCCGTGGAGAGATTGTGCAACCAACCTCTGCTGCGTCGCTCGATGAGAGCGCAGCAGAGATCGGTTGCACTAGCCCTCCACGGGGCGCGGTGCCGCCAGGGCCGAGATGCGCTCCGATAGCAAACCGAAACTTATAAACCCGTCGAAATTGTGCGGTTTTTCAGAAAGCCGTAATATGCTTCGCGTGCCTTCTATTGTTCTGCAATTTGTTGATTTAGTGTTTTTTTTGATGATGCTGAACAAGTTTCTAATTGAAACAATGCCCTTAAACCCAATATTAAAAAGTAAATTACGCAAAAATAATTAACAATCTAAATATCCTGGATTTTAATAATTTTCCTTAATAGGCCGTGGGCCCAGGACCAAAACGACACAAGCCTTTTTTTGTTGCGACGTGTAGTTTTCGCAATATCGAATTTGTCCACCTTTCGTGAAACACCCTGCATATATATATATATATATATATATATATATATATATATATATATATATATATATATATATATATATATATATATATAAAGTATTGCCGAATTTTTTGGTTTATTGAAAAACAAAAAAGTCTCCTAAGGCCAGATACCACACTCGCCTTGACTGAGTTAACTGCAACTGAAACGCCAGCGAAATTATAGAGCCGTGGCAAATTCTTCACTTGCTAATGAAAATGAGGCTGAACCGGTACATTTGGCTACCTTATATACAAATATACAGAATGTTTTTTATATTTTTTTATTCGAACAGATTTCACAAAAAAAAAAGGTGAGAGTTGAGTGCCGTTTTCATCATGTATTTAAAGATGAGCCCTGCTCCGATGACAGTTTGATCATGCTCCGTATCCGCAGACTTCGTACCCGCATCCGAACCGCATACTTGATGCTCTTCAAGAATTGCATTCGTCTCCAATCCGTATCCGCAGACTTTGCATCGGCATGCGAACCGCATCCGTGAAATTCGGAACGGCATCCCACTCCTATTCCGCGCGTTCATTTTACATCAAGAAATCAAGCATGCTTAAAAATTGAAAAAAAATATATGTATAGATTTTATTCTATAAGTCTTCTGCTTACCTTTCTAATGTAAACTTTGTGTCGGAATACGATGTAAGTCGTTTTATCGTATTCGGTATATGGTATTTATAAAATAAGCGATCATTCCCCCAGAGACACTCCGGAAAGCTAAAAAGATGATCGCAGAGATTAGATCGTCTTGAATGTCCGAGACACTCACACTTTGTCCAAAAAATGCATGCAAAAGAAAAAATATTTATTTTTATTTTTGTTTTTGTTTTGTAAGACCCACTTCAAGGAGACATCTATTTTATAAATATAAAAATTGACAAATAGCAGGCTAATAAGCTTGTGTTACTTTATTCACCCCAAGCAATAAAAAAGTGTGAGAGAGAAGGCGCCCATTCCCCGCAGCCAATTACTCGTGTATATGTGGTAAGGCGCGAGTACACCACTGGGCAAATATCACAATATTCAATAATGGCAACACCTCCTATTTTTTTCACCTTTAAACACGAACCGTCAACTGCATTCTCGGGACCACATACTAAAAAACAACTCAGTGCCAATTGTCGAGAAAAAAAAACGCAAACGCATGGAACATCTAGTTTGTCGAGGTTGCTGTTAGCAGAAACATAATATCGCCTATATTAATAACGTTTGACCTCTACGCTTCTCTTAAATTAGTAACCGCTAATGAGAAGTATCTCTCCGTTGATGCCCTTGATGCTGGGATGGCATGTACAAATTGCGCTGCAAGAATAAGGTGTCGAAACTCGTGCTGGCGCAGGTTCCACCATTCCAAAAATCGAACTCAGTTTCTTCGATTTATTTGTAGTCGAAGAAGCCACTTGCATGTTTCTTCTACACTCTTGTGGCTTGTACGTGTTGGGTTTTCTCTGCCCAAAGAACATTTTCCGCTCTTCTCCTGCCGAACAAGAACACGCTTTTCTGGGACGACTGATCCACCTGCATTCTTTACTTTTTCTAGAGGCAGCGATTCTGCGAGATATAACGTTCTAAAACGTTTTGCTAAAACACCTGAGAATGGCTGTGCAAAACGTGAAACAACCAGAAGTAGAAGAGACAAAGAAAGATGTCAATCAACGCCGTCTGTCTTACTTCTTTTTCTGTCTCTTCTACTTTTGGTTGTTTCAAATTTTTTCACACACGGTCTCAGGTGTTTTAACAAAACGGTAAACTTGGCACCAGCTCGCCTTTGCCCTCACTGTGTGTTCTAAAGCGATCTTCGGTAAAAATGAAACGTTTCTTGACGTTTCATGACCTTTATTTATGAAACTAGTTTGCTCTTGGAGTACATTCGATGATGCATTTTGTAGTATTGCTCACTTGTTCACTCTAACTGTGCGGTCGGACACGTTTTGGGCCGCCTCGGCAAAAATGTAGATCTGAACCCGCTGATATCCGAATCAGATCCGCATTTGCAGCCCCTAGCATCAGCATCCGATCCGAAATCTAGCGAATCTGATTCATTTTTATCCGCATCCGCCAGTTTTGGTCGATTAACACGACGGATTGATCCGCGGACGGGTTGATTACGATGATGACACATCCGCGTTTCGTCCGTCTTCCAAGCGCATTTACACAAGCGAGACGACGAACAGATGCCAGCGAGGACGGACCGAACCTGTTCGCCACCCCACAGTGCCGCGAAACTCCAACATTTCACGATGGCGCCGTTGTCCCAGAGAGAAATCTACGTTCGCTGCCGCAATGAAGAATCGTACGCCGCGGTTACGTAAAGATCGAGGCAGAACACATTGATAGGTCATGCGCGAAGCGCTACATAGCTTTACTAACGCAAGGCATGACCGTGACACAGGCATGGTCCTAGTCAAGAAAGTTTCGGCGTAGAAGCGACAAAGTTCTGGGTTCGCAGAGGGAGCTTGGAGATGTCTTCACGCACTCCGCACTTGCGCACAAGACTTGGGTACACCACAGCCACAATAACGTCTTTCTGAATGAAAAGCAGATTGGACGTGCAAGAATTATCGCGGCGTGTTAGACGCGTATTAGCCCCGAGAGCGAACACAAGCGTCGCTGCGGTCGCCGCGCCCTGATTGGGTGAGGTGTACCGTGACGTCAGGCGGAGGACTCCGCTCCGCGATCTCGCATCGGCTCGCTTCCCAGCACCGGTTTCCTGGTTTGGCGTTGTGTGCCGCAAGCTCTTCGAGGAGCTGGACCTCGTTTACCCGGTGTACAAGACGTTGAGTTAGGCCGATATTGACGTGCTTCCGTACATTTTATAAGCCTGCTTGTCCCTTTTACCTTTAAAATTGGGTTACAAATCCCGAAAGCTATCGGCGGAGGCGATTCCGCCGATGAACCTCCCCGTCCCCACACGACAGAAGGCAATTTTGCGAGGGGTCGGTGAAGCGGTGGCGCAAGTGTTTCAGACGCTGGAATTCTGTTCCTTGCATGTTCATGATTTAGGACGATATTACATCCCGCTTTCAAGGCATTTGAAGTGGCATTTATATCATGGGCCTTTGGGTGGTCGGCAAATTAGCTCGCGACCCCGACTCTGCGCTGCCACTCTGTATGCGCTGGTTCGCAGATGTTTTAAAGGCCCTGCGTCTGATGATCTTTGAAGTGCTCGTGGAACAGGGTTGTTTCATCATAAATGTAGCTTCTTCGTGAATTAATTATATAGTTTATACATGTATGACAGGCAATTTCTTAGAAAATGCACAATTACTGGAAATTAGTTTGTATGATAGCAGCAAAAACGGCCGAATTGCCCCCAGTTGCCTGTATGATATGTATTGAACTGCACAAAATATGCACAGCAATTGTTGAAAGCGTCATAGGCTACGGAGTGAAGGAACCAGCATACTCGAAAAGATCAACGCCAATTCGATTCCACGGGAGGTCAGGAACTGACCGCATGAAAAGCTCACTTGGCAGCCTATACGCATACTGCTGGCCGTTTCTGACATCGCTGAACAAGAGACTGGATGTGTTGGTATGAGCCAGAAAACTAGTTATCTTGCTCTGGCCTTGCACTTGTTAATGCCGGGAATGTCCAGCGTGGTCATTTCAAGAATTATTTTTCTCATGCTGCGAGGGACAGAAAGGCTCAGGTAGAATGTAGTGTGGCTCCACGTTCATATATAGTATTGAATTGCTCGAATGGCTCGCACTCTCGGCCTGGATGCGTGTTCTGAAGACGTATCTCTCCTTACGGGCTCGTTCTTACTTCGGTGTACAGTAGTCCTCAAATCTGGCTACGACTTGAGCGTACGTCGCTTGCTCACCGATCTGGAAGGTGCTGTAGACCTCCTGGGCCTCTTCTCCGGCAACATGAAGGAGCAGGGCTGTCTTCTGCCGATCGTTCCTTTTAGCGGTGGGTTCTGTTGCCGTCATGAAGACCTCTAGCCGCAGCTTGAAGCGACGCCAGTTCTCGGCAACATTGCCCGTCAGCTGGAGCTCTGTAGGTGCTCTTAATCCTTCCATATCCCACTTCTGACACCATGTATCGAATAATGACACGAGCCGTGGGAGTAGCGATTGAAGAAAAGAGGATGAAGTTTAATGGTGCGTCCCTTAAATAGCCTGCGGTGGCGCTGCCCACGGTGCAGCAGGTTGCCAGAGTAGCAGCACCGTTACACCCTCTAGTGCTGGTCGAAAAGACGGTACATTGCGATTCTGTGTCGAGAATTACAGACGTCTACACACAAATGTAAACAGATATTTACCTCCTTCCCGCAACAGAGGATGCTCTTGATCGTTTACAGTTTACACGATGCTAACTTTTTTCTGCTCCACGCAAACCATGCACTTCGAATACTGGAAGAACACTGTAGACAGAAAAACACAAAGAAAACAACTTTAGTAACTAAAAATAATCTCAACCGATTTCGTGTAATGCCATTTTGCCTGTGAAATGCGCCGGCCACATTTGAGCGCATGATGGACACCCCTACTTCGTAGTTTACGCTGGACAGCATGTTTATGCGATCTTGACGATGTGCTGGTTTTCTTATCTACCTTTGACCAACATCTCTCCCGCCTCACTTTCGGTCTCGAAATGCTTAACGTAAAGCAGGCCTAAAAAAACTTAACTAAAAACAATGCGCCTCCAGAAACACAGAAATAAAAATCGCTCGGTCATATGGTCAGCCGCCAGAGAATATTCCCCGGTCCAGAAAAGCTCCTAGCTCTAAACACTTCTCCCCCTACAAATATAAAGTTTACGCTCTGTCCTCTGTATCTGTTCTCATTTTCGACTTCCATTCGAGGCTTTGATAATTTATCCGAACCACTCCAGAACCTCCTCAAAAAAAGTGCCCCTAAAACAAGAAAACGCGTTTTTTTATATTTTTTTATAAGACGGAACTAACAAAACAACCAGAACTGGGTCACACTTGAGACATCTCGTGAGCTTAAAATCCACAATACTAGTGGCTACGGCCTCGCTGACATCCCGATTAAAAATTATGACTCAAAGGAACAGCGTGTTGCGTACGCCAACCTTGCGCTATCCAAATCTGAAGTGAATTACAGTAAAAGAATGTCTCCCCGTAATTTTAGCAATACAAGTATCTTGGCAAAATGAATTTGGGAGACCATTTAAGGTTATCACTGACAACCACGCCTTGTGCTGGCTTCGGAATCTAAAGGAACCTTCTGGTCTGACACCTTATATTTTTCCAAAATGTGTTATGGGATTCTTATATAGGGCACAACTACAGTATCAGTCACTCTAAGTACTAATCCTACAAAAAGGTGCTACGCGTATTTGCGAAAACTATGGGGGGAGAAATAAGAGAACTGCGGACGGAAGCACTTTTTTGTAAATACAAGATCTTAAAGGCAAATCAAGTATACTACTTCAAATTATTTCAATTAATTCATTTTAATGAAAAAGGTTATACGCCACCCCAGCCGCAGCTGAAGAATCGTGCCCGTTCCGTCATGTTAAAAGAGGGAACCCTATACAAGAACAAACTACGGAAGGCAGAGTATACACTATCAAACAATTAGTCCGTTAAATAGCATGCCCTCTATGAACTATGCAAAATCGTCCCCTTTATTTAAAAAAAGAATGTAAAGCACTGCCGGTAGGCAGCGATATAAAATTTGTCCAAGCTTCCTAATCTAAGAAAGCAATGCACATG
>JAZHYW010066429.1:0-21506 GCA_037355805.1 Ixodes ricinus
GCAAACAGACGCTGTCGCCCGCCGCTGTTGGCGGGCGACAGCGGCGGGCGACAGCGGCGGGCGACAGCGGAAGGCACAAGTTTACTCTTTGGGCAGTGGAACTTCTTTTTCCAACTAATTACTAAAACGTTCGATGGTGTCAAATAAACACTATTCGAAGCTCGCTGCGGCACCCGAGCAGCAGCATAAAACATATGCGCGGAATACTGTTTTCTATAGTGTCTGCTTCATTTGCAAGCTTGCCTGCCAGTGACCTCGTGGCACTGAAAAGCGCGGGTATAGTTGAATGACGATTTTTGAATCACTCTCATTTACCGAGTTTACAATAACTATTCTGAATTTTCCTCTAATAAATAACCGTATTGAGAAAGAATATTTAGTTGAGTAGCTAAAAATAAAATTACCGGAGAGTAAGCGGTAGCATAAGTGCACTCCAGATGATTCTTTATCTCCCTTTCAATAGCCCCAATACACTCTAGATACGCTTTCACGACACGGGCTGTGGAGGTGGCTGATACAGGGTGCGACCGTAAGGACTAACACATTTGGCACGCCTCGCGAAATTCGAATACTAAGAGTGCAAACCTGAAATCATAAAGTAATTCTAATGCACGCTAGAGGTTCAACCGGCGCTAGTGTCTATGCGACTTCCGGGAGGCAGATTGAAGCAGACAGCAACCAGTCTAATTTTTGCGGCGTTCCTCTGCATTCCTATGGGAAAACGCGCGTGCATTTTCTCTCTTCGCCGGAAGACGACATAAAGCACTTTTGTTATTTGGGTCGTACCGAATGGTGTGTATCTTTATTAACATTGCAAAAGGATAGTTGTTAAAGTTAGCACATTTTTCTTCATCAGTGAACAATGTTTTTGACTTCGCCATATTTAAGGCACAAACCTCTGTTCCACAGCACGTGTCTTAAAAACAAGCGACGGCTCTAAGCAAAATAACGATCGAAAGGAACATAGAACGTGTTCAAGGCGCGCCAGCATTTCGGTGACGCTCATATATGGCTAATGAACCAGTCCTGTGACTATATAAAAATGACTCCGTCTTGCATCTTTACGAGTGGTTAAGAACATTTAAAACGTAAAGAATAGAGTCCAGGGGCTACAAAAGGTTTTTTTATTGTTATTTTTTATGCCGGGCAGCTTTTATCAGGCACTTGTTCTGGAAATATTTTGAGCCTGCAGGTGACGTTTTGAACGTGCAACAAGTATATTTACGCAGAGCAGAAAGAATAAAACAGTACTTTCGTATTGAATATTGGATTATATTATGTGGCCTTCAATTTATTTTGACCGTACCTACACAGGGAGTTACTGATCCAGTGTTACTGCGTACTTCTTGCCGTCTCTTTTGGTTTTCCGGATGTCCTCCGATTGTTTGGCATGTATATCACCCATGCTGAAATGCGCCGACGTCGTGCTCGCGCTAACAGTGCTCGACACTGAACATAAACACATGCACGAAGCGGTTTTTGACACCGTCCTAGGTGCAGTGAGCTTGAAGAAGAAAAACGCCATAACTGACCAATTGTTTCATCTGCCTAACAGAGGAAAGTTCCAAGCTACCTAGTACGTACGAATTATTCGGGATTGTTGCTGTTATAATCGAGTGCATAGAAAGTGCACTCACTTTTTCAAAAGAAATGATTAACCGGAAGTAAATTTTCGACTGGTTTGCTGTCTGCTTTAATTTGCAACAGCACACTAGCGCCAGTTTAACCTCGAGCGTTCATTATAATAACTCTATGTCTTAACTTTGGCACGCGTACGTAGTTTCGTGAGAAGTTTCATATCTATCTTATTTTTAAGCTCGATCTAGATGTGGCTAAATAATAAAAAAAAGAAACCGTAAAAACGGCGGTCGTGCATATTCTACGCCTTATATTGTACGTGCGTCGTCTGCACACTGGTTTGTGAGCTTGCTCCCAGGTGACCATTGTTTGAGCGTTTGGTTAAAACTATAAATTATCGGGATTATCTTGCTCATCGCCAGCCTCTGGTGTGCGGAGAGCAAGTCATCTGCTTCTTGCGCAGGAGTTGCAGTGACGTCGAAACGACGCCGAGCTCTGATTGGCTGATGGAAAAAATCTAGCATGAAGATCTACCCCCTATTTTTATCAGTCGACCAATCAGAGCTCGGCGTCAGTCTGCTGTCTCCGCGACTCCTGCGCAAGAAGCAGACGACTTGCTCTCCGCATTAGATTTCGCTTTTTTTGCTGTTGTTGCGTTTAGCAAGCCACGCGGGAGCGAGCTCATAAACCAGTGCCCAGACGACAAACAGGCTGGTATAGGATATATAAACTACAAGGCATACGATTTTGCTTTATTTGTAATATTTTACTTCCCTCAGAGTTCCGCTCTAAAATATATATATATATATATATATATATATATATATATATATATATATATATATATATATATATATATATATATATATATATATATATATATATATATATATATATATATATAGGGTGGTTTCATCTCAAATCGTGCAGGCAAAAAGGGTCGAATTTTTAATTTCGCTGAAAAAAATATATGTTATGGCGTCGTCTCTAAAAACGCAGTAGCCACAAACCGCAAGTCCGTCGGATTTCTTGTTCTCGACTTACGAATTTTAAAAGAGGCCGCGGCGGAAAGCAGTGTTTTTCACATCCGTCGTGGGTCGGATGTTTCGCTCGATCTCCCGTCGTGGATTTTCAGTCCACATTATATTAACTTTTTTCAAGCACTCTGTGGGCACAGGTAAAACGCTCTAATACCATGAAATAATTTTAGGCGTTTTGCTTTTTTTCTGTAAAAATGTCAAAAACGCCCCCTCGGTCAATTGTTGACGAACTTTGACAATTAAATACTGGCGATCTACTTGGGTTACATCAATATTTTTTATGTCTATGGAGAGCCCCAAACACGCTCTTTATAGATATTATAAAATGATTTAGCTGTATTAAATATCCTTAGCGGGACGTTTACGTTAATGTTATGCGAAAACCAAAAAGTACCAAATTTAAAATCGATTTTCTCAAAAAAAACATTTTTTATTTTTTTTATTTTTTGTTAAAATGTAGATATGATAGTTGTCTACTCGAAAAGCAAGTCGAGAAAGTGTATATTTTGTTTGTATGTTCTATATTTAAGCATCAATATCGTACAAAAACGTGTTTTTACGGCTTGAAAGGGACTTGCGAATTGCGCGTCTTCACAAACTTGGAAATATTTTTGCATTTTTTTAAAGCTCCCACATAAAAATGAAATACAGTAGTTCCACCCTGTTATATTTATTGATCATTTAAATTTTATTATAGGCGGCAAGCTACATTGGAGCAGTTCAAAAGAGAAAGCAACACTTCTTAACAGACCAGCAGGCGTCGTAAATTTTTAATGTATAGAAATCGGCAGACGTCGTATTGATTCGGGGCCTTCATTGGCCTATATTAACGTCCCGCCCTTTCGGAACCAGCAGATGACCACGACCTTTCGCGCTCGTTGTGTTAGATAGGACGGCCCGTGACAGTAAAGCGAGCAGCGCACCCTGTGTCACGAGGAGTGAAATGGTACGAATGTGTCGTTGACGCGGCGAACAGTGACGGCCACCCAGGAGGAGTCAGTCAGTCAGAGTATTGCAGAAGGGAAAGCAAAGGAACTGTTGCCTGGGAGGATGAGAACACCACGGCCTTACAATATCGACGGTCAACAACAGTTCTGCCTGCCAAAACAACGCCGCGTGCGAGCTAAAACCGGCGGCGCGGGCACGCACACGAAGATGGGCCGGTTTCGTTAGGGATGTGGGAAAATTTTGAAACCAGCCATCCGTGCACGCGTGAAACGATACCGCGTATTTGCCCAAGCTTCGAACGCCCTATCCTAGAAATGGCCGTGCTCTGCAAAGTGGTTGTCCTGTGCTTGTCCTCCGTGTTTTATTCTTTCAATTTTATGTACTCTATCTCCCTCCGCGGAAATCCGATAGCACCGAAGGGTTATCTCTTTTGGAAACAGCAAAGCCCGGAGACTAGCATCAAAAACGAGCGTGTTGGTAAATATACTTGTGTCTATTCTGCCCGGAGACTAGTTGGGTCGAAGTCAGCCTCCTTGTCAACTATAACCGTTTGTGAAGAGTGGTCTTCTCCCGAGATGAAAAGTTAGCGCCGGCTGACGTGTTCTTTTGAAAAGGGAAGGGGAAAGAGAAAGTTTGAGTAACTGCATGCAGTAACTACCTCGAAAGCTCCTCTCACGATATGAAGCTCGAGGCATGTTACGTCTCGGTTACCTTCTGGCGCACCGCTGCTTGAAACTATTCTTCACTTTGTTCCGCACAGCCCCGACGGATGTGCGGAACAGAGTGAAGAATAGATTCGAGCATCATCTGGACGCCATCATCCTGCCAGGCTTCAGTGTCGTGGGACTGGACTCGGCGTCGATCAGTTAAGACTTTTTTTTTTATTTCGTGAGTGTTTCTTTACTTCGCTGAACTTTGTTTTTCGGGTGCGGTTCTGCTGAACTTTTTTTTAATGTTTCGTTACTAACTGTTTGTTAGCATTGTTTACTTGTTTGGTTTATTTCTTCATGGCGTAGCGGCCTGACGGTGCTGTAGAGAGCGTGTTCGCACGCATTTGGTTGTGTCCCGTTTAGGGAATGCCCGGAGGAGTTGGTTTTTATTCTTGCCGCGTGCGGCTGAGTTTTTCTGTCTTAATTAAATTTTTTTTCCTTTACGTGTCGTTGACTTCTTTGTCTGACTCTCCACCAGGCGTGGACCTATCGCCTTGCCACCGCTCGAACCTAAATCTTTTATTTTTTTACCGCAATTTTCGTTAAGATCGGAGTTGGGTAATTTTATTCTTATTTATTTATTTTTATTCCCTACCCTTCTCCGTGACAATCTCTCCGTGTGTTTCGGATCGTTTTTGTGTCATCACTTTTGTGTATTACGGAAGTGAAAGGCCATTCCCTGGTGATCTGTGCGATGTGCGGTGAACAAACCCTAGCGTTTGGTTTCGGAAAGAATGGTATATAATAGATCAATGATGTGGTGATTTTTTATGTCTTAGTAATATGACAGCTAATAGCTAGTCATGCTAGTTTACAGTGAAAGTTTTATAAATCGAAAAAATACAACGTCTGTGCCTCTTCGATATTGAAGGTCTACTAGGCCTGCTGATTTGATTAGATATGTTTCTCGTGGTTTCCCGCTCTTTTCAAAACATAAATAACTATTCAATACCACAAAATGCGTTTATAAGTGATTACAAAACGCAGACGAAAATTCAAGAAAACTTTTTTACAATTCATAGAAGCGCACGTCTTTTTTTGTCTGACTTAGGTCTTGCAAAACGAAGACGTCTTTTTCCGATATTGAGGCTTAAATATAGAACATACAAACAAAATATACACTTTCTCGACTTGCTTTTCGAGTAGACAACTATCATATCTACATTTTAACAAAAAATAAAAAAATAAAAAATGGTTTTTTTGAGAAAATCGATTTTAAAATTGGTACTTTTTGGTTTTCGCATAACATTAACGTAAACGTCCCGCAAAGGATATTTAATACAGCTAAATGATTTTATAATATCTATAAAGAGCGTGTTTTGGGCTCTCCATGGACATAAAAAATATTGATGTAACTCAAGTAGATCGCCAGTATTTAATTGTCAAAGTTCGTCAACAATTGACCGAGGGGGCGTTTTTGACATTTTTACAGAAAAAAAGCAAAACGCCTAAAATTATTTCATGGTATTAGAGCGTTTTATCTGTGTCTCACAGAGTGCTTGAAAAAAGTTAATATAATGTGGACTGAAAATCCACGACGGGAGATCGAGCGAAACATCCGACCCACGACGTATGTGAAAAACACTGCTTTCCGCCGCGGCCTCTTTTAAAATTCGTAAGTCGAGAACCAAATATCCGACGAACTTGCGGTTTGTGGCTACTGTGTTTTTAGAGACGACGCCATAACATATATTTTTTTCAGCGAAATTAAAAATTCGACCCTTTTTGCCTGCACGATTTGAGATGAAACCACCCACATATATATATATATATATATATATATATATATATATATATATATATATATATATATATATATAGGTTAGGCAGAGTAGTTTGTGAACAATGGACTGGGAAAATGTAATATGTCGAAGATCCGCACTTTCGGAGTTGCTATGCTAGAAGTTTGTTGTTTATTGTCGTCAGGAGATAGCATCCCCTGACGGAGCCGAGCCTCTCGGCGAGACTGTCGTAATACATACAATAAACTCCTAGCATAGCAACTCCGAGATGCCATCTCCTGACAAAGCGTCTCTCGGCGAAACTGTCGTAATACCTACAATAAACTCCTAGCATAGGAACTCCAAAAGAACGGATCTCTGACTTTATATAGTATATATATATATATATATATATATATATATATATATATATATATATATATATATATATATTGTAGCGGCGTGCTGAGGCGCGTGCCGGGAACCACGGAAGACGAAGACGAGGTGCGTGCAGGCGGCACGTGACAGACACTTCTAATCTGGTCTAATTCGGTTATGGACGTCCTTCTGTAAATTAAAACCGTAACATTTGGTGTCAGAAGTGGGATTCCCGGCATTTCTCCTGACGGCCCAAGACATCGTTTTACAAGCCGCAATGACATTCTCCATGCGAGTGTCAGCAATCGTGGAGGGGCGCGGCCCTGCCTGGATTACCACCGACCAGACCAGCTTCCTTCGCCATGTTCCATCACTGAAGTTATGCTAGCCGATTGTCACGGTCTCCCGGGAGCCCACGCCACAAAAGCGCGTAAGTGCGCGCTAGGCTTGAATGGTTTTCGGACAGGTTGTGGCAGTTTTGCGGTTGAAGGCATTCACGAAAAGTCATGGTGTCTCCTGTATTAGGCAATGCCGGTGCATATCGTTGTCGGCGTTAACTTTTCAAAAGGCGCAAATGTGCTGTGAATTTCGGCACCGACATGTTCTGTGCCTGCATAAGATTTGTTCTCCGACATGTCGCCAGGGGTGATAATAAGGGAACCACCTGACCCCCTGGTATCAGGACTCTGCGCATCAATCTTCCAAAAGCGCTAACGTGCTGGACTTTGGTGCTGCAGGCAGACTGTGATGTTGGCCTGAACTTTAGAGTGTGTGCAAATGAGCACGAACTTTCCCGTCAAGAATCTGCATGCTGAAAGGACATCACTCAACCTAAACTTTTCGAAACAAACAAGTACAAGTAGACTGTCTAACACTACAGCAATGGGGCGAGGTTGTGTAGCAGGAAAACGATCCAGAAATCACCCCTCCAAGAAAACAAGTCCTTAGGGGGAATAGTGTAGCGGCGTGCTGAGGCGCGTGCCGGGAACCACGGAAGACGAAGACGAGGTGCGTGCAGGCGGCACGTGACAGACACTTCTAATCTGGTCTAATTTGGTTATGGACGTCCTTCTGTAAATTAAAACCGTAACAATATATATATTTATATTACTTTTACTACTTTTGTTACTTTTATTACTTTGTTATTTTAACAAGAAACGACATGGAGGGAAGAGTCCTTTCCAGTGGGGACAAGTATAATTATCGACTACAACAAATAGCACCAGAACGTTGGCCGCTTCTTCAACAGTTAATGGCACATTGACACCCCCAATTGTTTTGTTTTTTTCATTTTTTGCCAGGCGATTTATTATGGTGTCGGAATACTACCCAATTAGTATCTTGCTACAGAGTCAGGTATTTTTTTTAATAAAGCCAAGAAACGCAACTGCTCGAAGCTGAAACCGAAACATCCGCACCGCGCGGAGAAGTGAAGAGGAGAGAGTGAGTGGCGGAAGTCACGTAGCTACACTCAACTGTGCGATTGTTTTTCTTTCGCACGCAGCAGACGAAATGCGTTGCGGGGTCCGTTCGCCGTGCGATTGTTTTGCAGTTATGTTTGTTCCGCTCGCTGTTCTGTACTTCAAGATGAGTTGTTTGGTACATTGAAATGTTGGCAATTAGTATTGAGTGCCAGTGTGAATTCCCGTGATAGGCTCCGAAAAGAATACTCCCAAGATGTTGCGTGAAGAGCTGCCTCACCTGTTCTGCATCTGAAAGTGGCATTTTGCGGCAGAGGTATCAAAAATGGAATCCCATATCATTTAGTTCAGCGACGTGTCGTCCACAAAAATTGTTTTTCAGTGATAATTGTAAAAAAAAAATAAACAACGCAAAATGTTTGAAAAAAAGTGGTACGCCCCACAAGGGATCGAACCCATGCCCGCTGCGTGTGAAGCGGACGCCTTTCCACTAAGCTACAGAAGGAACGCTTTCGTCCGTAGTAATGCAGCCGGTCGACTGTATGTCGGAAAGTTTTCTGCCGATTTCCCTCGAGTACATGCACTCCCGGTTTGAAGTCGGGCAGAACCACGCATTGGCCACACTTGCACCTAGTAAAGAAACCGTACGTGTGGGTATTCAACTTCGAAGTACGCACTTCGTGCTTAACGTTTGAGCGAGCGATGTCTTCAGCCACGAGAAGGGACGACGGCTCGGCGGCGTCTTCGTGCAATCGGCTTGCTGGTCAGGCGTGTAGTACGGGATAAATATCAATTCTTTTGATCGGTCCAAAATTTCTCTATCGAAGGAAGACAGAATTCGCCGGTACCGCAAACGACAGTTCTGAAGTAGAGGTCGCACACGCCCGTCGTCCGCTGCCACCCGCAAGTCCCACGAAAGACGAAACGACGCCATGTTGAGAATTATGCAGTGACCGCACAGAATGCTTCAGGTTGTCTGTGGAACCTTTTTTTTTTTTTCTATTAACGTATTTGCAGCTTTTTGGAAGCCACAAAAAATGGGTTTCATATTTTTTTCTATTTCTAGTATTGACTGTGTGCCTTCAATGACCCACGACTTTGATTAAATTTGGTGGTCGTGTCTAAGAACCTTAGAAAACGGCTCGTGACCACGGAAAAGAGAGTGAGTGCGGCTGAAACCGGCCAGTTCTCGATCGGCGGTTTTTGGGCGGAATGGAAACCGAATTTCGAGCCGTAAATTCTGTTCTGGGGAGTTGGGCTCTCATATGTCACGTACAACTAAAAACCTCAGCGAGCATAAATACCTTGTCAGTGTCCCTTTAAGCAAAAATGAATGCGTGGTTCGCTAGTCAGTCAAGTTATGTGTATACGGTTCGAAATTTTCTGTGTAACAATAAAGGAAACAGGGTCACTGGACACACCTATGTGTCAAAGCGAAGTGTAGTACAGCGCTGTCAAGTCCGCGTATATTTTCTTTTAAACTCTAGAACTTTTCTGTCTTGGGTATACAGGAGGAGAAGGGGAGCACGAAAACCAAGAAACCGCGAGCCAAACTTGAACTCGCAAAGAGCCGCATGCTGCTCGCGAGGCCGCATGCGGCTCATCGAATACGGAAGTATGTTATTTAAGCGCAACGTGTAGCGCGTATCGCCACAGTCTCTTACAACTTAAGAAATGTAGGGGTGGCGAGGGGCGAGCACCTTGATTATCGCACCGTAGATAATGTGTCTGCAGTACGAGCTGTTAAGCCCGCCTAATAAAAACCATTAGGCACTGTGAACATAGTTAATACACCCCCTGGTTTTTTTTTAGTCTCTTAGTGACTGTGGCCCCATAAATGTGGTATCATTATCATCATAAAGCTTTGATTTGTTCCAATAAACAACCAACTACGGTTTGAAATCCACAGTGAAGCAGTTGCATACTTATAGAGCGTGTTCAGACACACTCATTTAAAAATGCAAATAACAATAAAACTTGCATGCAACAAAACGCTATTTTTGAATACAGTAACAACCACCAATAATAAAGTATGCGCCCGGCTTAAAAGTTAATTTTCGTAGGGATGTTCGAGTGCAACGTTTGTAATATTTTATATAGCTTCATTCAGAACGCGTTTAAATTACTGGAGACCGCAACGCATCTTCGCAATCAAAAGTCAAATTTCTGATAGTAAGAAAAAAAATCAAAAGAAGTAAAACAAAAGTATAAAGTAAGAAATTAAAAAAAAAGTGGAAGGGTTTCTTTACACACACAATCGCATGGAAATCTGTTGCTTTTTCTTGCGTGAACTGATAGGATACGCGGAAGAAGTAAAGAAATTCGAGTATTTGCAACAGATCGTAGACAGTTTCTCGAAGCGAAGACGAACCACAAAACGAAGGTTGAACTATACTAGCGATGGGCTGAAATTTTCTGAAAGCGAAAAACAGGTATCTCACTGTTATTCAGCTTTTTTTCGTGTGATTTGAAACGTGACGGATCCTGCGTGCAAAGAGCCCCCCCCCCCCCCCCCTTCACCCGCTTCGGGTTCTGGACTACACGGTGAGTTTTTCAGTATTCGCGAAATCAATAATGCTCGCTATCTTCCGAATATGGCGTTTTATAATACTATCGAACCTAATTCACTATTCTGATAAAATGATAATGAGTAAAACATTAGAAAACCATACGTGAACCGTTAGTGCGCCGGGGCTACACAATGGATGGCTCCACTGAGTTTCTTGCCAAACAATTAACGGCGAATATCGCCGTATGCGCAGTTTATTCTCTAGGATTCAGCATCCAAAAGAAATTTCCTGGGTATCTTCGACGTGTCTAGAAAATGTAATATTTAATTTGAATGTTTTGTTTTTCCGCTAAAACTCTATTATCTCAGGTTACCCGCATGCTTTCCCTAGCCGTTTACCTTTCAATGCGAGATGGACCTCGAAATCTTTTGCATTCAATTATCCCGGCCTTATATTGCAGAACTGATAGAAACCTATGGAGATACCATTCGCGAGGGCAACAGAACACTTAATACGGGTGAAGCGTTTTTTCTTTGCGTCTTTAAAAGAACGTTGTTTTAAGTTCTTTCGAAAAATAATTAGAAAATCAATTAAAATAAATTTGATTCACCATAGTCGATATTATGAAGGCGGAGAAGCATTTACATTTTAGGAATTTGTTTTTGTTTTGTGAAACAGTATTGGGTTAATATTATCCTAAAAAAAAGATAATCGATTGGAGAATAAAGTTTGGCTGGCGGAAACTCGTAAATTGCGTGCTCAGCTTTCTTTTCTTTTCTGCTGAAAATATATTTTGTTTTGCTCCACAATATCCCGAACAATTTATTCACGCAGACAGGAACTGACAACACCACTAATGCGAAATTGCTTTTCCTCGGGAAATTGGAGTTCTGAAGGAATTGATAGATCGCCATTACATTATGTTCGTGTGAAAACATCGTTTATGTTTCTTCCCAAAGTGTTTAGGCTGCAGAGGAAGGTGCAGAAGGAACGTGAAAGTGAAAGTGTGTTTTTATTGCGCTTTTGTACTCGCGCATTTTTTTGGGTCAGTGAAAAGTTTCACACATAGGAAATTAAAATACCATTACAACGTCAGTGCGCGAAAATTGTTCTTGCGTGACCAGAACAATTTGTTCTCTGCGGCAGCTCACTGTTTTGGTTGACTGGCTACGACCGCAAGCAGAAATACTTCGAGCGGGGATTCGAAGTCCCATTTGACACTAGAATTTGTCGACGGGCTGTATAACCCTTTCAAACGACTCCCTAGTGCTCCTTTTCAATAAATATCCTTTCCGCTAAAGGATACTCTGCTAAAGGAGGTGATGTCACGCGACCGTAAAAATATTATTTACCACAGATATTGGTTGTTTTGAGGCTGGCCTCATATAGTTGAAACCGAAACTAAAGTTGTTATATTAAATTCTATAATCGCTTAAATCATTGCAAGTTAATGTCCATATTACGAACAATCTTTTAAAAGCAAATAATTTAAATACTAAGAAAGAACATTTGCAAGAAACTTTCAAGGCATAGCCAGACATCGGCAACCACGAGAGTATATTCAATTAACGGTATACTAAATTATCGCCTGCTCACCGAAACCTAAAATAACTGAAACAAAATTATGTTCTGATAGTTAAAGTTTGCGGATTTCTCGCACTCCAGTTTAATGCTTTATTCCAGCAGTTTCTGGATGAAGAGTGAGCGCGCAGGCGAGTTGGTGAATCTAAGACTGAGACGCGTGTGGAGCAAAAGATTACAGATCGTCTCTGAAACAGTTAAGATTTTAGTTGGCAATTAAAGCTTTCCCTTGTTACAATGCCCTCAGTCAACGCTTGAAAAACCCATACCAAGGTCAGTCCTCCAAGGTTCTAACTCCAGGGGGGCAAAACGATGAGCCAGCTCGACTCCAAAGCCGTTAGCGCTTTACTGTCGCGAATACTTCTTCTATACTGAAGGACGCTAGCGAGATCTTTTCCCCGAAACTGACAATCCGCGTGAGGGATCATTTGGGGTGCCGTGTGAAACGAACTGCTCGTTTTAGAATATTGTCCTTTCCACTAAACAAGCTTAAGCGGTCCGTCTGAAAGTGAAGTGGGGAATTTGAAATGTGACTTTTTGATCTGGCGCTTCTTCGCGTACATTATGCCATGTCGTTTCATAGATAGCTGTTATGATAACAAGGCACATGTTTAGATCGCCTTTCTCAATAATTCAGGCTGTACAAAATTTTAATTGTGTGCCGTCCTTATAAAAGAAGCCCAGAATTGCGCCTTTTTGGTTGGACGAATATTATGTTTGGATGGACATGCTGATAGGAGCATTTAGTTTTTTTCTTTTCAGTATGTTGATCTAGGTGACGTTCTCTTATTAAAGTGCCGCATTCTATTCCTACCCTGAGAATCGTATTGAAACGCCGTTTCAGCTCCTAGAGATGCGTAAGTTTCTTTAATGCGGTCCGAAATACAGAGTTTTCTTTTTTTATTGTATCCTGTAGATCTATCGTGAATGATAAAAGCATAGTAAGTTTAGTGTCGATGCCAGTGCTTGGTGTTTTACAAGCCACTTCAAGAAGTTATGGCACAAACGCATTCTTTGGCTCAATGCCAGCCCACTTGGCGAACGGCGAAAGCTGCTGCACTAGCGAGTCGATCGGGAGTAAGGGGAGGTGCATGACAAGTTATTCTAGAAGTGCCGTCCATCCGTGGAGAGCTCCCAACTACTCCATGTTTCTCTGACTGGCTCTACGGGGCCGTAGCGTTCACGTATTGTCAAGTTATGCAGCAACAAGCTATAGCGCATACAATACACATTGAAGCCCCGACGAATTGCGAGCTCGTTTATGAAGATATACGCCATTTTTATGGTACTACAACGAATGCCATTGTAATGACAATTCGACTTTATTTTTCTCTTCTCTTAGGCAGGGGATAGATTAAAATACGAATGAAGGAAGCTCATTGTTATTCTTCTTCTTTTTATTATTATTTATTGCATCGATGGCTGATAATCTTTAGGTCGCAGCTTGGAACACACTAGAGCAAAACCTAGTGCCGCAGAACCTAAGCCTCCTGGCTCAATCGCAACCCCTGCACGTTTGAATGTGGATGAGAATCGTAGCGACATGTGGTCGGGTATCAATACAGCGTGATGTGTGCTGCAACTCAGACTACTGCACCGGCAGAATTTCTCATTTTCGGCGTGTAAAGCTGTTGTCCAACCTTGGCAGACGAAGTCAAAATTTTTCCAAGCAACTCGCAAAACATTTTATTTTATTTTCTGCTGTCAATCATTCCTCCGGAAAGATTTCCAATAACACACTTATAGATAGCGAGGTGTCAGTGATTTGTTTAGGCGAGTGGCTTTAAAGTGTAGTACATCAACTAATATGCTGAACTTTGACTTAAAAGTACTTTCACTTATATACAATTTCTCCCGAATTGTCCGTCGCGGACGTTATGAGCTCAAACTCCAGATCTGACATTTTTTCTGCCTGTATCCCCCCCAGCCCCCTTCCCCACGCTTCTTTATCTCTGGATGACGTTGTATTTAAAAGAGGGAGACCTACAGTTCGTGCTTTATTATTAGTTACGAACCAAAAACTTTTTTTAGAAGCCTGCAGATACTCCAGCGACAACTGATGAACCGTTGTAGGTTATATTTTTCGCGAAACAAACACGTCTGCAGCTTTATGGCGTCTCTTGTCGATCTTCAGCGTGTTGGCCGCTCGAGACGGGTCAGCGATCTGCTAACGATGTGCGCATGTCTTGTCTTCTGGCTGATATTGCACGTAATCGTTGTAGACACTGGAATTAGATGCACCTAGGGTTCTGCAGCGTCAGGCCCCCAGGAGAAGCTCCGCCGAGAAATTCGCGGAGAACAATTGTTCATATCTATAACAAAGAAATATTTTTTTCTGGCCTCACATATGACTTCATTAAACGTGCACTTCTATAAAAACGAACGCGTACAGTTGCTTGAAAAGTAGGATTATTTCAAGTTCCTATTACGTTAGGTTAAGTCTTAGAAAAAGAGGCAGTAAAAGCTAATAACCGCAGCAGTTACTGCATTTTTTCGACCGTTACTTCATTTTTACTGGCTATTTGCTACGTCAGACGTGCGATATTGTAGTAAAGGTTAGTAACTGCAGTAGTTACTAACTATTACTGGCTGTTACTACCTTTGTACAGGCTATTTACTACACTCGAACGCGCGAAAGAGAGTAACTGCAGCTGTTACGCGTGGAAGCGAGAAGATGGCTGCTGGGACCCTATGGCGACGCTCTTTTATAGGCTCGTAAGTAATTACTGGTTGTACCGCTACTTTTTAGTAAGAGATAGATTCCTTTGTAATATTTAGCAACAATATTGAAGAACAATTTTGGTGCAAAAGCAGCACCATGTATGTAACATTGTTAACGGGTGAGGTAGTCACTGACCAGGCGACGTTTTTCAAATTGATCTGTATCAAAGCGCATGGGGCGCATGGGTAGCCATTAGGGGCACCGATTGGGCTAGCGTGTCGTCGCGTATGTGTTGTGTGTTTCATCTGTGTTCTGATTTTTTTTATGTGATGAATGTACAAGACGCGAGAAAGTGTGCATATGAGCAGCGTGGAAGTACAATTTATCCCAGCGCTAATACTTTCCTGCCAATTTTGTATCTGACTTTGACTAGCGCCACCTGGATTCGGGAGTTTGAGGGCGATTTTTGTTACCGCGCATCGTTAATATAGATTTTTGGGGAAACAATACACAATACGTTCAAGTGACAAAAGCGATCGATACCTAGGATCGGGCGTGTGGACCGATCGTGTGCCTTGAAAGGGTTTTTGGCGGAACCGTATTTGCCAACGTTTGCAGACGATGGGTACAGGTCGCGCCCCTGACAAGCAAAAGCCTGAATCGGCCTTATCGGGAAAAGACAGATTTCAGTGTATGTGTTTGGGAAGGTTTACGAATCACAGAAGCTGAAGTAAATCGAATTCGCACCTCGAAAATATAGAGAAGCAAACTTTCTATATCTCTTTAAAATTTGACGTTTTTTTGTTTTGTTTTTTTTACTGAAAGGAACACGTTTTTTTTTATACAAAACCAGGCGCCCCTCGGCGTGTCGCTACTGCCCCTGCGTGGTTCTAAGATGTTCGTCAGCTAAAGGAGCAGGCGATCTTCCCGGGAACGCTGGCGCTCGATCTTTTTGACGACGACTTGGAGTTGGCTCTATTTGTATGAAAACAATTTAGAGACATTTATTGTGCACGTATGTCTGCGCACTAAGAGAACGCGCCTTTTGACGCAAGGCATGGGACGTTCGACCTGGCGTCGGTGGAATAGAAGGACGTCGTACGGCAGTTCAGGTTCACGAAGGAGGATCTGGCCCCATCTCCGATCGGCGCTGCTGACCAGAGGCTAGTTTAAGAGACAACAAAGTGACATGTTGCGTGGCTTCGGCTTGAAATGTCACCTTTGGTTGATTGGCGTTGCGCATCCCGAGACGCTGACAACCAACGGCTGGGTCCGGGTGTCAGGGGACGAGGCCCTCACGATCGGGCTGAGGAGGCTAGTTCTGTACCAAACCACCTCCATGCTCATGTCTCTCTCGCGGTCGCGTTCGGTACAGTTAGCAGACGATCAGCAGTCGCACGCCAGCGAAACGATCGCTCGCGCCGTGTACGGTATGCTAAGAAAAACGAAAAGAAACTTGTAAGTTTATTCCTGTTTATTTTTTATATCGCCACCTCATAATTCAAGCAGGCTTGTTTTATATGATATACGTAATTAGCCTTAGTGTACAAATTTTTAATTTATGCAACATTTTTGAAAGTATGCAGAGTCCTGATGCAGCAGACTGTTGCTCACTTTGTTGCCACTACAGATAACCATCATAGTCATAATGACAGCTGTAGAAACGGGTCATAATTGCCCGAAATGCACATCCGAATGTTCGTATACAAAACAAAGTGAAATAAGAAAAAAAAAAAGACATTTCATAGATCATTCCGAGCATTTGCAGGCATCGTCGCAATCCCAAAAGTCTGAAACCACTCCTTTAACCAAGTGAGCTACTGCGCAAGCGTGTACGGTATTTGCTAACGTCTAAATTATTTATTAAGAGTAATATCCATCCCGATTCATTCTGAACTTTCTTTCGTATTTGCTGACTCCCACTCACACACTTTCTGTCCCCTATGGCGCTCCTGCAAGGAACTTTCACGAGTTATTTTAACTATATATGAAGCCTCGGCAAGCTCCCTTCGGCAGCGAGATAGCTGTTTTGGTAACTAAGCGAGACTGTCGATGTCGGCCATTGGTCGTCCCATACTGTTCTAAGGGAGCATTACGGTAAGACCGCAATAGACTCGCACATGCGCATTTCGTACCGGGGCGCCCATTGTACCATATCGGATGTGCAAAACCGGTTACCTAAAACTCCCTAATAAGGCCTTCGTTGATTACGGTGTGCATTGGCAAAGGAAGAAGCATCTCACCTTTTTGCCTGGAGGAAGTATTGAAGTTGGTGACACCCACTGCCTGGAGGTTATAACGGCTACTCGGTCTTCTGGTGGCAGGTAGTGCCAGTTACTAGTTAGAGGTGGTGAAATACATGGGTTCGACTCCTGAGCCGAGTAACAGTTACTAGCGTTTTGACCTAGTAACCGTTACTAGCTCTAGTGTATGTAGACATGGTTACTAGGTACCTAGTAACATTTGTGACGCGCAGTTTCTAGCTTTTCCCTAGTAAGTACTACAACTTCTTTTAAAAGAGTGCTATGTAACAGAAGATGGTGCCACGGAACAAGCAGTTTTCTTCTGTATGAGCAGGGATTTTAATATTAAAATAGGACGTTCTACTGCAGATTTAATGGGGGAACAGTCTATAGCATTGGCTGGAACGCAAATCTCCTGTGACAATTCCGCTTACGGGCTTGCAAGGCCGAATCAGATATTTACAGTGTCTGGCGGTTCTAAACACGAAACCTTAAAAAATGTTCGAAAACACGCGAAAGACAATCAACTAAGAATATATAATGGTAGAAAATAAAGTATGTGGTTTGCGTCGACATCGTAGTGGTTTCTGATAGACGCAATATTTTTTTAGAGGGCACACCGGCCTTGTGACAGTGTTTGCGAAGATTTTGGGGCAATCGATTTATTTTTAACTCACGATTTCTCTCCTCGTCGCTTTGTCACTCGTTACTCTATCGCTCGGCGTCATCTAGTGCTCACGGAAAGCGACAAAGCAAAATATATATTTGACTCGTTAACGCCTGTAAGCAGTTAGTTAAGCAAATATGTTGCAGCTCAGAGTTTATCCCAAAGCGATAACGTTTAAAGCAAAATATGCTCCAAGAAACTGAGGGAGAGGAGGAGACAAGAGCGTGCGGAAACGTCAAGCTCTTGCTCGAATGGTTAGTGGGTAGACCTAAAGCAATAGCTGTCTTTGTCTCCTTTTCAGTCGTCGAACGGTTTCGATTGCGAAGGCATAGACGCCGAACACCGGAGCTTCACGTTGTAACGCGTTCGACGAGTGCAGCGGAGACGAAGGCAGCTAGCTTTAGGCCTACCCACTAATCCTTCGAACAAGAGCTCGGGGATCTGACGGTCCCGGACGCTGTCGATCTCCTCCTCTCCTTCAGTTTGTAAGTGCATCCCAGCGAAGGGCAGACAAATAGTTGGCTTTTCATGGACAGATCTCACCAAGATTTCCATGCATGCATGACGCCACCATAACTGTTGTTCACGGGAGGCAGGTACCAGTGCACGAGACAGCTCTTGTCGTCTCGTCCTCTGCTCACGCAGAACCGCAGCAGAGGTTGTCACGCTTGCAGGAAGATCACGATTCCCACAATGCGTACAGACAGCGGTGGCGCAAAGAAAACTGGCTAATGAGAAAATTCACTTTTTACGTACGCCACGCAAAACAAGAGAAATGTTTGTTCTAAATTAGGTTTTTGTTCTTGCGAGAGGTCACCTTCACGACTGCTGCGTTGAAAAGCGCCAGGACGCTTTGTTTCTAACTTAAGACGAGTAGAGAAAATTTTCGGGGTGCGAGGTCACTGCCGTCGAAGGTGCTGAATCAGGGTGTCATTTCGTGCGGTGGAAGCAGCTTCGAAACTTAAAGATCAGTATTTAGCCTTGCCAATTTCGACCTCGTTTGCGTGAATGCTTACACAGTTCTATGAATACTGTAGCATAGAGACAGACGTCGGCTTCAGTATACCGTGCAACCTACCTGCAGTCACTTACGCTGACGGTAATGGTTCAATGTCCTGACATCCTGCTCTACATGGACTCCAAGAAAGCAGATTGCGAGTTCGGCAACCACACAACCGCGCAGCAGAATCATACGAGGGTTTGGAGCACTACCCCGAAGGCTCGAATGCGCCCGGCCACCGGTTTACCATCGAGCGGATCCCGGGCCAGTTTTGTGGGTGGAAATATCTTTATGAGAGATGTTTATTTTTCTGGAGGGGAGGATGTGAAATAGGATGAAAATATTCCGTAACTTTTTTCCATTATTTCTACAAAGTTAATGTACCTTACGCCACGAACTAAAGACATTACTAAATGTATGATAAGACAAATTCTAAAAGAATATAATCATAATATTTTGTTGGCAATACGAATTGATCGACGCAAGCGGTGCTGGGGTATTTTCGGAAGAATCTGGCAAGGAAACTGTCGCGCCGGAGCCAGGGCAGAACAGCCTTCATATTATTTCAAACTTTGCTCGCAAGGGCGCCAGTCGGGTTTCTGTAAGATGAGAGTGACTTGCGGAGAATGTCACCAACAGTGTCGTCGAGAAAGTGGAATCTCCGTTGTTCACTCCCCGGAAAATTGGGTGACTCGGTGCTTGAAAAAATAACCTTTATCAACGGAAAACTTTCTTAGAAAGACGATATGGGGCAAGTATGGCGCGTTCACACTGGAAGCGGATCCGCAAACGCGAAGCCGATCCGCGCGTTCTCAACCGCAAAGCTGCTAAAATCGAGTGGTTGGAGCGCGTTTTTGCCAACCGCTTCTGAACCGATTTCTCCCAAACGATTTCACGAATCGCAAAGCGGCAACCAATCACAACGCGACGCTGACGTGACGTCAATGACTTTCGAAACAAAATGGCACCTGTCGCTGGTGAGGCGTCCAAGGCGCTGTAGTCCTAGCGTTACAGCAGACAAATCAACGAAGAAACGTGATGTTCACGTCCGTCGCTTGAATCGGCTGCGAAAGAATTGACTCGTAATCTTAACGCGGCTTCACTCGGGTGACTGGGTTCGGGTAGAGTGTTTGTTTATTATTCCGGGTGCCACAGCCCGAAGCTCGCTGCCTTGTAGTCTCTGCCCGTAGAATGTCGGAACCCGACCCTGATCGACCGAAATTTCAACGTTTTCTACCCACTAACATGGTCGCGTAATTTGTTGAGAGCTTTCGACACCGTGCATGACCACCACGAAGGCCGCTAGAGACGTCGTGAGCCTGACTGCGCAGCCAACGCACACCACGGAGCGGGCAAGATACCTGCGCTAGCTCGACCTGCAACGTTTACTACTAACAAAAGAAATAAAGGGAACATACTCATAGGAATAAAGTGTACGTACCAGACGATGCAGAGGTCATCCATACGGCGTTTATTTGAAATTAATGTCAAACAGTAGACTCGATCGACGTGCAAGTGACGGAAGGGCGGAGTCCGCCACCAACGAAGTCCCGACCGGCAAGCACCGAACAGATTCCCCCGCACACGGTTTACCACACCGTTCTTATCTTCGAAAATGATAAGAGCGAACAACGAGGGGGAGAACTGGCCCTCTATCCCGAAAACAAGGTCAGCCTATTCATGCGGGAAGGGTCCACTTCGAAGAAAAGGTCGGGGACGTCTTCTTGTGAGTCAGCAAGGCGCGCACAGCTGGGCTTTGCTTGTGGGCGAAGTCGAAGTAATCGCAAACCAATTCCGCGGCTTCGTGTCTTTTTTCGCTGTATGAGCTCGTGATGCGTGCGAACATCCCGAAGAAAAATCTTCAGAGTCCCAAAATAGCAATATTCTGGCTTTGGATCGGAGATTAAAGTGAATTTTGGATTGTAAAACAGGGTTGCCAAACGCAAGTCTCAAAAGATCACGCGTGATCGCCGAGAAACCGCCAACCGCCTCTCGGTGTGTCTGAACGGGGTCGCTCGCGAACCACATCCGCAATCACTTCGCGAACGCGGATCCGCTTCCAGTGTGAATGCGCCATTAGTGAGAGTGTGAACGGCAAAGAATAGAAACAGTTTACCCTTCCTTCCATCGTAATTTTTTTTCGTTCGGTGAAGCAGGGTTCTTGCTGAAACGCGTAGGATATCCATTGTAATGTTTTGGCAGTGTGGGAAAAAGGAGACACAGCGAGACAATTCGCAAGCTGTCTTCGACTCCTACCACCACCTCGCTAAGTGAGAGTACCTGGAGAGCACCGAACAGAGCGCGCGACACGAGGGCACCGCGGTACAAGAGCACGCTCACTACGACGTGTGGAGTATAATGAATTCTATATCTTTATTAAGAACAATTTTAGTTAGTCAAGTCTGACAGTATCGGTTTAAGGACGCGGAAAATTCAAGCTTCCACCTTGCTTTACACACACCACAAAATTTTCGCATGCAATCGGAAGGTCACAGTCTTGCCGTCAAAGGTAGGGATTATAAAAAAGAGCCACTGAATTACCTCGTCACCAGTACTCGCGAATAAAATACTCAATATTATCCACAGCACGCACATGATTAACGCGTGCTTGAAACCGCTCTCGTGTCGCGGTTCTCTTACTGCGCGCGCTCTCCCGTCAAAACATGTGTGTTGTGCCATAGCCTCCTCTATACTCAAAAATCCTGGCAGTTCGAAGACGGACCGCCACAGTGCCCAGTCGCACATTTTGGAGCGCGAGGATTTGGTCGCAAGGAGCATTTTCGGGGAATCTGAACGTCAGCGCACAGCTTCTGCAGCGGCGAGGACCCGAAACATGGTTTTCAAACCCGACGAGATAAGGAACCGGTATCACGAGGAGCGCGAGAAGCCCGAGCGGACATTCCATCGCTCGAGAGAAGTGTGTTTCGGCGTCTCGCCGCAGCGGGGCGCCCGTCGCGTGGCTCACCTCTCATCCGTTGTCTGCCGCTCTGCCTTTTCGATTTCGGCCGTGCAGCCTCCCGTGGTGATCTGCCAGGTTTTGTCAGTAT
>JAZHYW010066430.1:0-23197 GCA_037355805.1 Ixodes ricinus
CAGACTGAATAGTGGATCGTTTTAGCTACAGTTCATGGTGGCGCCGACTCCGAGGAAGCCTTCGACTCTTTCCACAAAGCTAGCCCAGGTGCCAGCACCTTTGTCGAAAGCGGTAAGTGTTCGAAACGTCGACAACGTGTAGCCACGTGCTGTGCTTGACACTTGATGCTTACCATTCGCTGAGAAGAAACTTGTTTGTTCGTCTGCCACGAGTCGTCCGATATCAGCTCATCACCGCTACCCATCTCCCGACAAAACAGGTCGTCATTGTCCGCATGTCCATAGTTGGCAATCATGTGAACTCATACATCCCATACGTTCATAACTTGCCGTCGCTAAACGCCGTTCATTCATAGCGTCTTCATTGCAAATAAACGTCTTCCTATTTATTCTGATGGTTTTCATTATATCCTCCTAAGCTGTACTTCCAACATTATATGCGTCGGTACTTCAGAAAATATTGTAATGGCGTTTGTTTTCTGGGAACTATAATGTAACAACCTTTACAAAATCTTCCGATCCCGTGAAACAATATTTCGTTATGTCACTTTTCAGTCGTCATTATAATGGTGAGGAGTAAGTACCGTAAATGGCGAAGCAGTTTATTTGACGTCCGCTTCCATTGGTGTCTTGGAAGATTGAGTCTACTGAGCGTGCATTCCTGCAGCAAGAAGTTTTCATTGAAAGACTATTGACACGTCAATCAACAATTGATTCCTTCTGGTAAGATTTATTGCGAAAGCCCGTTACTATCGCCGAATCGCATCTCCCTATATCAGAGAACAATAGACCATTTGTTATCCTACCCAAGCATCAAGGAGAATGCAGGATTGGTGTTCCACGCGCCACACGCGCACGCCTTTCCTGTATAAAAGATTCGAAGTAAATAACCAAAAGAAAGCATTGACGAACGCGCGTGCAAGATGCCATTTGTTTTATGTTTTTGCTTTAGAAAATTTACTACTGCTGAGGCCAGCACGTGCGGCGCGTGGAACACCAATCCCTGCATTCTCCTTGATGCTTGGGTAAGACAGCAATAGGTCTATTTATACCCAACCTGACTTCTCGCATACATTCGTTTGCTGGGCCACGCTTACTTGAACCAGCTGAGCACAGCTGGCAGCGGTGTAAGCAAGCCACGAGGGGAACATGATGGTGCTCGAGCCATCCAACCGTGAACCAATGTTTCGGCCAACCCACTAAAGCCCCTCGATGTGTTTACGTTTGTCTTGCAAGTAGCGTCAAATGCGCGAGCGCACGAGGCCCATGTCTCGAGCGGCCCTTGGAAGCAAATGGCGGCGCAGCACTGAAATGAGCGGCCCTTGAAGCGAATGGCGGCGGAGCACGCGCTCGCGGCACGTGTCTCGCGCGTTTCACAACAATGGTTGGCGGTACTCACGGTAAAAAAGACTTTTATCAAGGGGCTTTACAGCCCACGGGTGCGTGTCGCCATCTATTGGCTGAACTAACGCCGTGTTCAAGATGGCTGCCGTGGGACCGCAGCCTTAAAGGCAGTGATTTCAGACGACGAAGAGTTTTCAATGGGTTAAAAAGAAACGTTCCATCAAGGACTGTCCGCGGTCCCTTCCCTGACATTGTGTCTGTCTGACGAGGTATGCGAAAAGACTTGGACCTCTAAATAAATTCTGTCATCCTAAATCCCATCAAAACGTCACCACGCCCCTGCCCGATAAGGAAGCCCCTGTCAACATACATCACACGACGTGACGGTGGAATGAACTGGTATTATTTATCTGTAGGTGTGGCCTTGAACATGACACTTTACCATGCTGCTGTATGAAAGGACAATGCGTACTTTCGTTGTAGGTTACTTCGTTGAAGATCGTGAAGGCAGCGTCATTTGTAATTTTCGAGAATAGTGGACCACCTGAAGCACCCTGAAACTCATGTCTTACCTCCTGTTACGGTTAAAAAACGACACGGTGGCATCCCTGTTGTGAAGGTCCTTCCTGCCGACCCTCCATCGCCGACGCATGGATTGCAGTCTTCAAGTTTCGCCTTGCACACTCCAAATAGAGACCTCGTGGCTAGCGACCTGATATTGCCGGCACAGGTGCGAGCTCTCTGAGAAACAGCACGCTCTAGACGAGTCGCAGGTGTACGAAGTCTGGGTCGGCACAGCGAGGCCACGTCTTACCTCCTTCCTAGGTTTCGGATCACCAGAGCAGCGGGTCACTTTCACGTTGGCTGATGACGTACCCTTGAGCCGTGCAACATTACGGGCGCAGCCGCAGACGCGTTCGTATATGCGTTGCACTTCACTGCGTGAGTCATCCTACTATTTTAAGTCAAACACCACCAGGCTTGTACTGCAACGGACTGTGACTCAGCTTTTGCCGGCTGGGTGTACTGTGTACGCTAAGGCAAGATAGACGGTTAGCAGCTAGGCACTGCATGCCAGCAAACAATGACTAAAAGAAACCCGTGCCTAAGGACCTGCGGCACAAGATGCTCTGACTCCACCCCTGGCACGCCGCCTGGTTCGAGTCCCCGACTACGCAACACTTCTCAGAAGAGACAAGAGGACGCAGCGAAAAATAGCTGGGAGAATCAGAAGTAACCTTGGTCAGCATGGTAGCAATGCTCCAGCATTTCCCTTGACCCTAATGCCTCAGAAATAAAACAATAAAAAATGGCGCTCGGATTTGTATTTTTTTTTAGTCGGAGGGGGGGGGGAGTATTTTTCAAGAAATGTAACGAAATACATTTCACCTGGTTGTATCGCGATACAAAGAAACGTCCAAAATGTATTTCGATACAGGAATAGAGATACTGGTGAAAAAAATGTATCGCGATACAGACATACTTCGTTGTCCGTCCCCCTTTCTATGTATCTTCCTCATGTTTATTTACAAAAATACAAATACGAAATGTATTTCTGAAATACTATCGCGATACATAATGAGAAACAGCGCAAAAGGGACAGGACACAAAGTAGAAGAAGGACACAGGACATACGCTGACTAACAACCAAAGATTTACTATAACTTCCACGCGCGCACAGTGGCCCGCGCAAGCACAAGCTCTTCTTTCTCTTTCGAAAAGAGATAAATGCTAATAGAAGAAAGGAACAGCGGCACTAGAAGGACGTCGCAAAACGCGTGACCAGAATAAATATAAAATATATTAAAATTCTGACAGCGGCACGAGAAAACAATAAGATCATGCGCTGCGTACACTCCACGTTCGCACCACGTGCACACCGCGTTCAGGACACAAATTAGACCTTTACAGATCGCGTGTACAGTATACTAAGGGCGGTCACAATTGAGAAATTGTAATTCCCTGTTGGTCAGATGCACTGACGCGACACTAATGCAGTGATCTGGTCCACAGGCAAGTATACGCGCCGCTTCCATGATCTCTCTCTCCAACTTGCCCCTCATGCGTCCCACCACCTTTGTGTTGTCCAATGCAGGAGAACACCCACAATCCCTGCAGTGTATAGGTAGATGGGAACCGTGACCACTGCCGAGCGAGGCCGCGTGCTCACGCAGCCTATCGTTCAAACAGCGACCAGTCTGTCCCAAGTAGACTCTACCACAGCTGAGAGGGATCTCGTAGACGACTTCCTTAACACAAGGCACAAATTGCTTGGCCTGCCTCGTGTCACAGGGGCCCTTCCTAGGTTTAGTCCCGTTTGACATTGCGCAGAGTTTAGATAGTTTGCAGGGGGCCGTCAAGACAATGTCAACGTTGAATTTCGCTCCTACACGTTTCAGATTGTGAGAGATCCTGTGAACGTAGGGAAGCACTTCGAACTTCTTTGGCCTTTTTCTAGTTTCCGTGTCAGGACTTGTTATCTTCTTAAGCAGGGATTCGGCCACTCCTCTCACCAGAAAAGGAGGGAAACCCGAAAGTTCAAGGCGATGTTGCTGAAGATCGAAGCTCTCGCGTTCGGCGTGGAGACAAGACTTTTGTAAAGCCGAGCGGAGGCATAGGTTGGCGATACCCCTTTTGACTAATTTAGAGTGCGCCGAGTCGAATGGTAATATTGCCTTTTTGGTTCGCGGCGAGTACATCCAACAGATGTGGTCAGAACCATTGAAGGTCAAACGTAAATCCAAGAACTGCAATGCACCGTCCGCCGGCAACTCGATCGTGAAACGTAAGTGGCTCGAGCTCCGTTCAAAAACTTGTCGGACAGACTGGGCGACAGAGTCCAGGCGAGTTTGAGGGGGTACGCTAACGAAAACGACAAAGTCATCCACATATCTGCAGATCTTGACAACAGGGACGTCAGTCAAAGCCTGTGAAACAGTGCAGTCGAACTTCGCGAGATAGATTTCGCACAGTACCGGTGCAACACTGGACCCGATACAAATCCCGCGTCTCTGCAAATAAACCTTGTCTTTATAACAGACGAGGGTGGAGTTTAGGTAGCAGGTAAGCACCTCCAAAAAGGAGTCAGTGTGTACTCCACACGTGTTCTGGAATGCAACAGTACCCGATGCTTCAATCAGTTCTCTGACGGTGACCAAAAGTTCATCGTGCGGTACGGAGTAAAAATTTCTTCAACGTCCACAGAGAACACGTTGTTTGCTCGGGTGAGGTCCTTCCCCAACACCTCTACAAGGGACGCAGAACTTTTCACCTTGTGAGGGTCCTCAGGAACTAGGCCACTCAGGTGTATTTGTAGAAAGCTGCTCATCTGAGCTTGCCAGCTAGCTCTCTTAGTGACAATCGCTCTGAAGGGGCACCCGATCTTGTGGGTCTTGGCCGAGAAGAAAATCTCCAGGACGTTGACCTTGCAGTGCTTCACCCGTTTAACCAAAGCATCGAGCTTCAACTCCCCCAGCAACGCAACGGCCCTTGCCTTGTCATTGACAGGTGGTGTCTCTGAAGTCTTAAAGTTCTTGTTGATGGCCAAGGTGGCCTTATCTTCAAATAGAGTGTCTGGAAGTACGGTGAACATTCCTTCCTTGTCCGAGAGGAGGAGTGAGAGACATGACTGCCGAAAGTTGTCAGCCACCTTCCGAAGGACTACTTCCCTGTTTTTCCTGCCGGTGTAACAGTGCTGCAAGGACTCCACCCTCTTAGAAAGACGTCGATCCTTTTCTTCCATCCCAGCTTTCCCAGCAATCCTGTGGACAGCTGCGAGGAGGGAGAACTTGTCCACTGGGGCCTCCAAGCAAAACTTAGGCCCTCTCTCTAGCACTCTTTCCACCCCTGGGGGAACCGTGGCACCACCCAAGAGGGCTACCGGAACGACACCCTTGCGACTGTGATCCACCTCGGCCTGTTGAGGCAAACTTCCTCTAACCCTGCACCATAGAAACTCCATTGCAGCACCCGCCGTCCTGCGGAACTCGTACCAGCGCTGCACCCCCGCGGGGCCGTTACCACACAGCGAAAAGCAACTGACTCTCAGCCAATCTTGGTAGAAACGGACCTGCCGCCAACACTCCGATTTGTGAATCTTGCAGATTCTTCTCCAGTGTCCAACGGAAGGACTCAAGGCGCCGAACAGAGAAGCCACATCTGGAGGGCACAATCCCTTCCCTAGACAGTACGCCAGGTACCTGGCTTCACAAGTCGTGGTGGCGATGAGACTTGCGCAATGGGTGCACTGTAGGCTTAGTGGGAGGGAACACAAAAAAGAGCCCAATGAAGAAGAAATGTACTGTAACAGGATACCTCTCTGGGCTGGTTGGTTGAACGACATAATGACAAACAGTGCAAAAGGGACAGGACACAAAGTAGAAGAAGGACACAGGACATACGCTGACTAACAACCAAAGGTTTACTAGAACTTCCACGCGCGCACAGTGGCCCGCGCAAGCGCAAGCTCTTATTTCTCTTTCAAAAGAGATAATGCGAATAAAGAAAGGAACAGCGGCACTAGAAGGACGTTGCAAAACGCGGGACCAGAATAAAAATATATTAAAATTGTGACAGCGGCACGAAAAAACAGTAAGGTCATGCGCTGCGTACACTCCACATTCGCACCACGTGCACACGGCGTTCAGGACCCAAATTAGTCCCTTACAGATCGCGTGTACAGTATACTAGGGGCTGTCACAATTGAGAAATTGTAACTCCCTGTTGGTCAGATGCAGTGACGCGACACTAATGCAGTTATCTGGTCCACAGGCAAGTATACGCGCCGCTTCCATGATCTCTCTCTCCAACTTGCCCCTCATGCGTCCCACCACCTTTGTGTTGCCCAACGCAGGAGAACACCCACAATCCTTGCAGTGTGTACGTAGTGGGAACCGTGACCACTGCCGAGCGAGACCGCGTGCTCACGCAGCCTATCGTTCAAGCAGCGACCAGTCTGTCCCAAGTAGACTCTACCACAGCTGAGAGGGATCTGGTAGACGACTTCCTTAACACAAGGCACAAACTGCTTGGCATGCCTCGTGTCACAGGGGCCGTTCCTAGGTTTGGTCCCGTTTGACATTGCGCAGAGTTCAGATAGTTTGCAGGGGGCCGTGAAGACAATGTCAACGTTGAATTTTGCTCCTACACGTTTCAGATTGTGAGAGATCCTGTGAACGTAGGGAAACACTTTGAACTTCTTTGGCCTTTTTCTAGTTTCCGTGTACTGTACACGCGATCTAGTTTCCCTTAGTATACTGTACACGTGATCTGTAAAGGTCTATACTCTGTTTCACCTTATGACGTACCGCAGGGAAAGGCTACAAGCGCGAGCTCCTTGCTTTGGGGCGCATCTCGGCGGCACAAGCTCTCGTGACTTAAGAGCGACTGTCAACGCTATGAGCTCGCGCTTCTAGCCTTCGCTGCGGTACAACATAAGCTGAGACGAAGTATAATTTGTGTCCTGAACGCGGTGTGCACGTGGTGTGAACGTGGAGTGTACGGAGCGCATGATCTTACTGTTTTCTCGTCCCGCTGTCAGAATTTTAATATATTTTTATTCTGGTCACGCGTTTTGCGACGTCCTTCTAGTGCCGCTGTTCCTTTCTTTATTAGCATTTATCTCTTTTCGAAGAGAAAGAAGAGCTTGTGCTTGCGCGGGCCACTGTGCGCGCGTGGAAGTTTCAGTAAACCTTTGGTTGTTAGTCAGCGTATGTCCTGTGTCCTTCTTCTACTTTGTGTCCTGTCCCTTTTGGGCTGTTTCTCATTATGTCGTTCAACCAACCAGTCCAGCAAGGTATCCTGTTATCGCGATACATTTGTATCGCGATCCTGCTCAACCCTGGCATGAAAGAAGGCGAAATCGCTTGCCACCAGATGGCAGGGTCAAGCAGAGTTTTGCAAGTGGCTAGGGTAGGTGGCGGTCGGTACATCCCAATTCATGTTCAACAAAAGTATTTTAATTTGCTCACGCCACCATTGCGCTTCGGGAACTTTTATCATACACATATGTAGACACGTTACCCATAATACAACCATCAGCTGTGCATACATTGAGCGCATACACATACACGGACACTTAAAAACAGCAATACAACAGCACACTAATCTTATCACTACTTCCTAGCTCTGCGTTTTATTTATTTTATTTATTTATTTCGGGTTACCCCGCAGCGCCTGAAGGCAATATTGCAGGAAAGCGTGGGGGGGGGGGGAGCTTATAGTTGTGAAAGTAGAAATACACTCGTGCATATGTACCAAAAAAAAAAAAAAAAAGAAGGGGCTCGGCATCGACATGTCGTGCTCAAGCCGCTCACGTCGGATTCTTCTTCAGGAACTCCTTGCTGCCTCCTGATCCACACCCGGCCCTACTCAAGCGTCGATTGCCAACCTCCATCCAACAAAGATGGGACAACGCCCCAACCGCAATCCGACTGCCTGGCACCTTTCCCGCTGGATCTTTCCGGTCTCGGAGGGACAGCCTGGCAACCTGCACTGCCGGCACGTGATCACAGTCTACAAAACCAGCTCCGCGGCACCATAGAACAATATACACAAAATAAAGAGCGGACAGTGCCATAGGCCCCAGCGGCCCAGATAGACCAGTGACAGGTAGCGCTCCTAGCGGGCGGCATTAAGCATAATCTGATCCCGGTTCCGGTCAAGTTAGTTTCGGGTTTGGGTTTCGGTTTGGGCGTTTCTGCTCCGGTTCTCCGGTACCTTTCTCTCTCTCTTTCCTCCCGTCTCGCCTCGGCTCTCGGCAGCTCCTCGACTTCCGAAGCCGCTGTTTTTTTTTTACTTTGTTTTTAAATATTGACGCACTTTTACTTTATTTTTTACGATAGAGTCCATGCAAAATGTGTCAAACAATATTTCAACTTACTTCACAAAGCAGAGGTGTATGTCTTGTTATTTTTCTATTGTAAAGCATTGAAGTTACACAATCGCCGCATTGACTCCTGGCTGGTGGAGCATTTTGGGGTCAACAATACTAAATGGTGCGAAAGCATCTTATTGGACCATATTCGTGTATACATTATTTACTTCAGAAGTTCTGTATGTTTTATACGAAACAGATACTCACAAAAATAAGTGAATATGAAGGAGTTCGGCATTTTGTGCACTTCGTAATAGATTCTTACCGGAACCAAGTTAACAAAAACTTTCCACAGAGAACATGCGGTATAATTCATTCACTTTCAAGCCGATTTGCCAGTCATAAGAGTATAATAAGAGTGCGAAGCACACACCGGATAGCACAAATCCTCGATTTCCGGCTAATATAAAAAACACCAATTTGCATAGCCTCAAACTCACTGTGGGCGAGCCATTACCAAACAATAAGAACTCTATTCGAAATCTGACAAGATTCAACGTCCCTAAACATTCCCCGAAATTTTTCAGAAAAGAAATATGGCTTCAGAAAAAAACGGCTTAAACAATATGGACAGTGGATACAAAAGTGGATACATTTTCTTTCAAAATGTTTAGCCTATATACACTATTTTCTATAGAAATTCTGTAGATAGGGGATAAATATTTTTTTAGGGAGCCGTGATACACATTGGTGGAAAAGGGGAAACAAATGTTTGGAGCGCAAGCTGCACCGCCCACTTAATGAGCACTTTCTGTTTTTGGTTTGGCAACCGCCTCCGTTAATACACTATTAACAGTTAAACCTGACTCGTTGCTTACTAGACACTGAAAATTGCAACCAAACTTTGTGCGAATTCCGGTTAAGAAATCAAACATGCCAACACAAGCGTGTTCTGCAAAACCATTTTCGAAACCCTTTGTGGCACTCCTTTGAGCAAAGGCTAAAACCGCCCAGACCTCAAAGTGTGCGATACAAGGCGGCACACACTCCTCGAACATCTGTCTATTATGGGAAAAAATTGATTTTCTAGTTGCTGAATGAAATGAAAGGCAGCCTGTGATGGTACTACTAAGTTCCCGCAGAGTTTTCCAGGCACGAGGTATGCTTTAAGAGCAAGGAAGTACTGGTGAGGCCTGGTCAGGCTATCAGACTCATCCGATAGCAGCTGAGAACAGCCACAGCTGTAAGCTGTCTGTTCAAGCAAAAGCTTGATCAAATAGCCCCAAACGTAATAAGTGGACGAGTCATCAATCATGTTAGACCTGATGTCTGATGCCAGCTCAGAAATATCGTCTAGTTGCGGTAAGTTATCAATTGGAAGACATTTCACATTGTCTGAAATTGAACTTTCATGGTGCGAAGGTATTAGCAACTCCTTTAGGTGGTAAGCCTAGTCATCCTCTACGTTTCCATTCTCCGACAGTTTGAACAGTTTCTTTATCCCTAGGTGATTTAGTCCTGAGGTGAACTGATGCCCATTTGGGTTTGTGTTGAAGCCCAGCATTTGTCGTATATAGCTCCAAAACGTTTCTCAAGTGTGTCTTGCTGCAGGCGTCGTGTAAGTAAGAACTTAAAGTCATGGCTGCTTGAAAGCTCATCATAGAGCATGAGGACACTTTTTATAGTAACTTGCCACCCTTTGATGGTTTGTGGCTGCCTTCTACTTTGGAACTGCCATGAGTTGCTGGTGGAGGAAATCAAGTGTTTCAGATTCTCCCTTCAGAATGGCATGACGCAACTTCTGCCCTGTCTTCTTGAATTTTCAGATATTTAGACAATAAAAAAGCATGTACATCCTATCACAGAAATAGGCTGTAGCCAACGTTGCTAGATTACCTCAGTTGTGGAACTTCCGCAGAAGGGGTACCCCCCTCACTCACTTCAATCCGCCTGCCGTCGTTCGAAGCGCCATCTCGATTTTCGTTTCATAACTGTGCGTTCCAAAGACAGAGCTGAAGCGCCATCTAGACGTCGTGCTTCGAAACGTACGTATCCCGATTCCCATAGAATGCATTGAATACACTGCAGTTACCAAAGCAGCCGTCCGGCGCCACGTCGAGCGACGCCAGGCGAGTCCTGGTGAGTGAGGGGGAGGTACTGTTCGTGCATGCAGCGTCTGTGAGCAGTTCCGTACCTGAGGTAATCTAATAACGTTGGCTGTAGCAATGGCTGCCTCAGGAAGCTCCTTAGCATAAACAAGGAATATGATTGCGAGAAAGAGTGAGGCACTCAGTACCTGTGCGGCACAATTTTCTTCCATGTTACAGAAAGGTTTTTGAAAAATGTGTCTCTCAGTAAATTTCGGAGCCAATTGCAAGCTCATCTCATGGGTAGAACGATAAAGTTCAATGATATGGGACCACTCAATGACCTCATTTTAAATGCAAAAGTTTGTGTTCTTGGAGATTGCTCTTGGTTGTTTTGGGGAGGTGCGGAACATCAAAGATAAAGTAAACGATTAAATATAAAGTAAACGTGTTCGTTGTCAACTTAAAAAAAGGCTTATCAACACACACACCAAGCTAACGTTTGAAGCCCCTAATCACAGACCACAGCCTTTACTGAGGAGCCAACAGTCTTAAGCTCTCGAATGAGAGAAATTAGGAGACTGCGTCTAACAGAAGACGTTGTTGGAGTGTGCACAACAGTGCATGCAGGGGCTAAACCCACCTCCTGAAAATTCCAGAGGGTACAGCAACCAAGGATCTATCTTCAATGTTAGAGGTTCGTTCAACAATGTCATCTGTAAATCCATAGAAAATGTCATGAGCAGGGTCGTAAGTTGAATTCTTTTTTGAAACAATTTCTACGAAAATCAACATGCACACACGTTCAAGTGCAGCCAGACAGCCCGGCGGAAACAACAGCGCGAGAAGCTGAAACCGATCGGCTCCACGAATTCACGCCAAGCATGCGAGCACGCAGGTGGTCATGCGTCACCTTGATTGATGCCAAGTCGACCGAACATGATGCAGCAGAAAG
The DNA here is from genome assembly GCA_037355805.1 of Ixodes ricinus. Taxonomy (NCBI): domain Eukaryota; kingdom Metazoa; phylum Arthropoda; class Arachnida; order Ixodida; family Ixodidae; genus Ixodes; species Ixodes ricinus. The sequence continues at coordinate 11,201 of JAZHYW010066430.1, forward strand.
CACAGACGAACGGCACGCACGGCACAGACGAACGACGCACGGACGAGCAGAGGCCATGCAGATGGATGCAGAGGCGACGGCATGCAGGCAGGCAGTCCATGGCAGGCGCCATGCATCACGTGGTTTTTATGACGTATTTAATTAAAACTATTTAGTCGTTTTAAGTACTTTAAATAATGGTAAAGCATAGCAATTTAAAAATTAGATACTTTTCACAGAAAGAGTTTTAATTAATTCTAACCAAATTGCAGAAAAGCGCTACGTAGCGGAGGGCATTAAACGCACTATGTTCAGCTGGTTCCACCCGCAATGTATCACAACCAACTAGCTCAACTCATCCCACTAGTAGCACTATCTGGGCCGCGAATCGGCTTCTGTGTCCTCTCTTTACGTTTACTGTATAACCCTATGACGGCACTTTCAAGGTGGGGCTCTGCATCGACATGTCGTGCGCAAGCCGTTCACGTCAGATTCTTCTTCAGGTTGGTCTGGTCTATAAACCTGAATCTTATCGCAGTAACAGATGTGCCTTGTAGATGCCGCGCCCCTTTGCCCTTGTATTTTGTGATATTGACGCAAAGAGTTTTTGTGTTGTGTGCGCGCCGTGTTGCGCGCTGTCTGTTGTCACTAGAATGCTGCTGATTGTATCCGGTGATGTTGAGGTCAACCCAGGCCCCTTTACCCAAGAACAAGTGCACAGAATGCTCGAAGTAATGTAGTTGCTACCGAGCATAAATGCTACGCAAGATGTTCTTCTAACTAAAATGACAGCCATTAAACAATAGCAAATATCGGCTGAGGAAAAGCTGTCGTCACTGTCGGTGACGCTTGAATTCCTAAAAAAGATGTGGCTTCATTAAAAGCCCTTGAAGCGGAAGTACAGAGCATGCAGGCCACGTCGACTGCATTTTCTGAGCAGTTGAGTCAGCTAACCACCAGCCACGGTGATTTAGAAAACGGCTCTCGGCGAAACAACCTAATATTTTACGGCATCGACGAGGATGCAAATGAAACATGGGCAATAGGCATCCTGCGTTGCCCAGGAGGCGCTGCGATAAATGACTTGTTAGAACTTGTTTTGAGTAGTACAAACTTGAGCGACTCAAACTGCCACACATATAGAAGCGTGCCTGCTCTGGCGCGGAACACGATAACGAGGAAAATCGAAAAAAAACAACGAAAATGCTAACGCCGTCGAATCACAGGCCAAACATAGGACGGTAGGAGCGTGAACCAAGAAACGCCGTATCACGCGTCCCAAAGAAACATAAAGGGGAAGAAAAAATCAAAAACATCGGGACGCCAGATGTTCTAAAGTCACCACCTCGAGATACGAGACGCGTGCCCTAGCGGTGGTGGCATGAATCCGGAACTTTTGATTGTCTTGCGCCGTTCGATGTAGCCGATTTCGGACATCCAAAGGTGTTTTTCCGTTCTTCTGCACTACACAGAACGAAAACAAAAATCACGGCGAAGGCGCAACAATAGTGGGAGTCCAAACCAGGTGAGCTTGTACTACCCAAAACGAGGGCGCCACAGTTTGTTCCAAGCTTCAGCGCAGGGGGCCGATATCAGAGGTGGAGGGAAGGATACGCTTTGGTCAAGAGGTCCAACGCGTCAAGAGATCCAACGCTTAAATGAGAAAATGTGCGATAGTCTGTTGGGAATCAAACTCGAAGATAAGCTTATTGAACGTGCCCACCGACTTGGTCGATTCAACGCAGAAAAATGCAGGCCAATAATTGTTAACTCTCCTTCTTTTAAACCAAAACAAGGCATACTGTCAGACAGTGGAATATCGATTCGAGAGGACTTTCTGAAACTGTCCGTCAAGATAGGAGAAAGCTTCTAGAATGCGTCAAAGCCAAAAATATCCCAGTTCGACTACGTTTCAACCAATTTATAATGGGTCAAAAATCTTACTGTTTTGATCGAACAGACATGCGTGTAAAAGAAAGACCAGCATAGCAACCAGTTTGTCTTCCTCGGAATTGTGTTATAAAGACCACAGCAGTTAATGAACTAGTTGTACTCCTTGTGAATTGTAGTAGCATAAAACAATAAAGTCGACGACTTTGCCCACCTGATTAACACTATTGCTCCTAGTGTTGTTATTGGGATAGAATCCTGGTTTGATGACAAAATCGGGGATGCAGAAGTGTTTCCGCCAGAGTATGCTGCTTACCGAAGAGATAGGAATAGGCATGGCGGCGGGGTATTCCAGTTAATACATAACAGCCTACGAAAGCCTTGCTGTTGATTTTTCAAATTACTCTTTTGAAGCTGTTATGTGTAAGGTGTCCCTGCGGAATGGCGAATTCCTCGTGATCGGCTCCTTTTACAGACCGCCTGCGTCTAGTGACGAATCAATCCAACTATTAACAAGTGTCTTGTCATACAGTTCTTTGGACTATCTCGTGCTGGGCGGGGATTTCAATTTTCCGGATATGCAACGGGATGAAGGATTGCCAAGTACCTGAAACTCATCCGTGCCGTAAAAATCCTTTATCAATTCTATTTCTAGTTTTGCGCTGCACCAGCACGTCTCGGTTCCTACGCGCTTTGACCCTAGAAGAGATAGCACACTCGGTTTGTTTTTCAGCAATAAAAGTTCTATTATTTCTTCTGTCTCAGCTATTCCTGGCATTACCGATCACATGGCGGTAATCGGACAACTAAAATGCGCAAAGAAAAAAGTAGCTCGCATGCCCCCAAGAAAATATTTTCCTATGCGATCAAGGTAACTACGCGACTATGGCTGACGAAGTTTTCTCTTTTCTTCCATTGTTTAAAAACCTTAGTGCTGATGTGGATGTTGACACACTTTGGAATATGTTTAAGACAAAGCTAGAATCCATTACTGACACTTTTGTTCCATCAAACGTTATAACCTCCAGAAGACGCTACGACAAGCCATGGATTAACAAAGAGCTACGTGACATCATTAAGAAAAAACGGCGAATGTTCGCAAAGTATCGACAAAATAGCAACGCTGGTAATCTGGTCCGCCTGAAGGAGCTCCGTCTTTTAGACTGGTCGTTTTGAACGCACGGAATTTCTCGGTGACCACCTAAGCAATAAACATTATTCCCAGCATGTTGATTTTTTTCCAACAATTTTATACCTCCGAGAGAGTACTTTGAACGCGTCAGGGGATGAATCTCCTAGTGAAAAGTAAACGCTCGATCATGCCGTAATTACTTGAAAGCCAATAAGCCAAGCCGCTCTTAACACGGTTCCAAACCACCTGTTTGCTTCTGCCGCACGGCACGTCGTAGCCAGTATTTCAATTGTTTTGTTTGTTTTTCGATTCGTGCAGTTACGCGCACGGCTGCAATTGTCGTCTTGAATTAATCTCTGTAGAGCGGATATTCACTCAGCTGGAAGTGATGCTTCACGGGCAGAGAAATCGCTTTTCGATCGACTTGAATGCAGTCAAAGCCGCGAGTTGCGGCATGTGTTAAGTATATGGAGCTACGCCATGGCGAGGCTCAAAAACTTCAAGCGCTCGCCCCAGCGCGCCACTTGGAGGGCAGTTTCTCCAGGAACCGTAGTATATTTAACCGACAAAATAAAGGATAGTTTTTTTTGTCGACTTTATCGACCATCTTTTTAATGCAAAACTTCCAAACTGTAAATATACGTACTGTACGTCATATTTTCATACTGCTCAGTCTTTTTCCCAGAGCGCAATCGCTCTCGGGGAGGAGGCAACCGACAGTCACATTGGCCACTGTGCGATAGGAGCTAGAGCGTTTCAGCATGATTTTCCGCACGTCGATAAATGTCACCTAATCCCTCAAGTGGTATTAAATTCTTTAATGTAACGCGGAATGTCAAGCTGCGACACGCCCCCCCCCCCCGGATCACGGCCCAACCAGCGGCATCAATGCCCGACGTTTACGTCATCTCATCTTGTTGTTACACCACTGATACGCAAACACATGGTCACATTGATGATAATTCAAGTTTTCTGTACACAACGCACAATACTGCCATCGCAATGTTGCTGCTATGTTGCCGACACGCAGAAATACAAAACCACGTTGACTGCCGGTTGGCACTCAGCATCGGAAAACAGAACCGAACTCAGCACAGAAGGCACCCAGGCACCCGGCAGCAAAACCTGCCTGTCTTGGACGCAGTTTCCACGATTTCAATAACGTCGTCGACGTCGCCACACCCACTGTGCAAACATGGTTCCGCGTGGCCCGCATGGTTCCGCGCGGGGTTTCGCAATCCGGAGACGGCCATTTTAGCCCAGTGTACGTAGCGCTACTGCCACTGTTCCGGAACTTCGCTGTTTATAGCGGCTTCGTTTGCTCGTTTGATAAAATTAGTGGCACAAAATTGTGGTGGCTTAGCTCGGCTATGCCAGGATATACGTAGCGTGAGCTTATGCGCACAAAATGAGAGGCGCTATCAAGCGGCTCCGGTGCAGCGTCAGACTTGGCTACTGCGCGACGGAGGCGGACAGCTGGGCACGCGGCGGTGCCAGTGCGTCTGCCGCGGCTATCACGTCACTCCTCTGGAATGCGCAGACCGGCGAGGAGCGCGCAGTGGCGGCGGCGGCTCCGGCGCGCCAGCTGTGAGCCATGTGACGTCACTACTCCTCGTGCATGCGCAGACCGGCGAGGCGCGCGCGGCGGCGGCGGCGTCTCCGGCGCGCCAGCTGTGCGCCGTGTGACGTCACTGCTCCTCGCGCTTGCGCAGCATGGAGCACGGCTCATTATGGGAGCAACGCGAAACTGCTCAACCTCGGCCAGTGTAGCTCACGCTACAAAACGTCAATGCAACCGAAATGTTTTACACGTTTGGACTGAGAGACGGAATTACAGGCGGCCTTCGCTGGCGCTGAAGCTGAATCAACTCAACAACATTTATTAAACAACGCGCTCGACGTGCTCGAAAACCGAAACCGAAAGAAGATGAGTCGGGAGGGCGCACGTTTTCTGCCGTCTGCCTAGAGAAGAAGAAAAACGTCTCGTTCCTCCCTTCTTCTCGTGTCCGCTTGGGGGCGCGTGATTAGAAGGGAAGAAAATGTGCCGTTTTTACCTGTTTCCTTCATTTTGTTTAGAGTGTAGGCTCACTTCCAGGTGGCTGAGCCTGTACTGCGAGCCACGCGCTCCTCTGTTCGCATTTCATTTTCTCCCGATAGTACATGGATGTAAACAAATGCGGCCAAAAGGGAGGAAAATATTGTAGATCGAAAATCCTGGCATTTCGATTGAACTAAATGGCCCGAGCATTGCCACTTTAAAAGAAAATGAAAGGGAAGAAAATCTTAAAAGCTTGCAATTAAGAGGCTCGCTTCTTCGGCTACAGGAACTTGGGGTTGCCTTGAAGCCGACTCCTCTGAGCTCAGCTCTCAGGATGGCACCTGACAGAAGCTCTTCATTAGCTGTATCTTCTATACATCTTTAGTAGGAAGCCTCTGGAAGGTGCCATCTAGAAAGTTTGTGCGTATGGCGCGTGTTTTCCTCGCTTTCTGGGGCGACGCTCAAGCGCGTTGCGGGATGTGGAGCAGTACACGCTGGGCTGTTGCTTGGAATAGGGCGCCTTCATGTGCGTTTTGCTCAGGGTGTGTGGTAGCGACTGGCCATGTGTGTAGCCAGAGCGAACCAGGTGCGTGTGAAGAGGATGTGCTCCCGCTTGCACGGGGCACGAGACTGGGAGCTGGACTCGCACGAGACAGGGCCTGGATTCGAACGAAGCAGGGACCAGTTAGGCTGATGTAAATAAGAGTGATTACGTAAAACATAGTGTCAGAATAGAGGAAATACGAACATTCTTCACCTGCTGCACAGAAAGGTGAGCAATGGCTAAAGCCCCTATTGAAAAACCAGCTTAAGCTGGTCCCAGCTTCAAGCTGGGTTATTGCCCCAGCATGCCCAGCTTGGCATGGTGGTCATGCTGGTTGATCTGGTCATACTGGTCATGCTGGTTGATCTGGTTATACTGGTCATGCTGGTTGATCTGGTCCCAGCTTCAAGCTGGGTTATTGCCCCAGCATGCCCAGTTTGGCATGCTGGTCATGCTGGTTGATCTGGTCATGCTGGTGGACTTCCCAACCAGTTTAACCTGTTTAAATTAATACACAAGATAAACAAGCCAAGCTCTTCAGAAAAGCCAACTCGGCATCCAATTTATTATTTTCGTACTTGCGGCCGCCTCACATGAGCTCAGATGCTACATATCCTCGGCGCTGACACAGTACTAACCGACGCACAGACAGTGGTTCTCGGTGCAAAGTCAACAATGTAAATAAAACCAGATTGCTTATCTTTCAACACGAAAAATACTAGACACACGCCAAAAACAGGCAATAGCAAAAGAAAATACTACACGGATGAGAGAAGCGAACCTGGGTCCCGCCAGTGATGGGGGCGAAGCGGCAACTTGCGTGGTCGGCAGAGGCGAGGAAATCCCTGTGGCTTCGATGGCATTGGCGATACTCCTTGGCACCACCGTCATTCACGAGCACACACACGTTCGAAGACACGAAGCGACGCCTCAGTCGGGACGTCCGACATCTTCCCGCACTGAACGGACTGCCGCTCGCTGTCTCCTCAAAACCCGCTTCGCTTGCACCGTCGTTCAAGTAGTCTCCAAACAACGCGCACACAGCCGTCCCTTCGAAAATCTGCCGAAGATAGCCAAACGCGTCTCAAATTCTCCGTTCCTACCACTCTCTCTCTCTTTTCTCGCACACAAAGGTAGCTTGCAGCGCGCCTGACGCGCCCGGTCATCTACCAAAAACGAGAGGACAAAGAACAGGACGTGGCCTCGTTCCAGCCTAAGCCGACCTTGGCGCGCGCGCTCCCAGCAATGCCTGTTCGGCTATCTCTAGCCGACCTTGGCGTGTGCGCCCCAAGCAAGACCAGCTTGACCACCACGATTATTAGTTCGACCAGATTCACCAGCTTGTCTCCCAGCATGACCAGCTTGTCTCCCAGCTTGACCACATTGGCTCCATGGAAAACCAGTTTGACCAGTTAGGACCAGACTGGCTCCCAGCTACACCAGATTGAATCTAAAACCAGATTCTAGTTAGACCATGTTGGTTTTCACTTAAACCAGACTGACCAGCTTAAATTCTAGCTTGCCCAGCTTAAACCAGCTTGATTGCCAGTTAAACCAGTTTGACTACCACATTGACCAGATTGACCAGCTTAGTTACCAGCTTGGCCAGTTTGATTTTCATGCTGGTTTTTCCAATAGGGCCGGCCTGAAACCTTCTGCTTCGATGGCATCGTTTATGATTCAGCCGCCTGAACCTTTCTGATTTACGTCAGCAAATGAGTGGCCCAAGTGGAAGAAACGCTTCGAACGGTTCCGAACCGCATCAGGACTCTGCGCAAAGCCTGAGGAGCACCAAATCGACGCCTTCCTCTACATAATGGGAGATCAGTCAGAGGACGTTCTTAGCACTTTCCAGTTGTCCGCTGGAGGATTCCAAGACTTTTGACGTCGTACTGCAAAGGTTTGATAAGCTACTTCATCCCAAAGCGGAACATAATTTTGGAGCGCGCACGCTTCAACAGTTATCCCAACAAGACGGAGAGTCAATTGAAGAGTTCGCCACGACACTTCATACCCTGTCAAAGGACTGCGACTACTGCAATCTGCGAGAGCAACTGGCGAGGAATCGCTTCGTTGTTGGCATTCAAGACTCAAAACTCTCTGCAAAGCTACAGCTTAACGCCGACCTAGCGCTTCAGTCGGCACTGGAAACAGCCTGACAAGTAGAAAGCGTGCGCAAACAACAGAAGGAACTAAACCACCCTATTGGAAAGACCAGTTTGAAAATCTAACTGGTCAGACTGGTATTTGGACTGGTCAAACTGGTATTTGGACTGGTCATACTGGTCTAACAGGAAATCAAACTGGTGCAACTGGTAGCCAGACTGGTCTAACTGGTAACCATATTGATCTAACTGGTCACCAGATTGCCTTCTAACTGGTCACCAGATTGGCCTGACTGGTCACCATATTGGCCTAACTGGTCACCAGATTGGCCGAACTGGTCACCAGATTGGCCGAACTGGTCACCAGATTGGCCGAACTGGTCACCAGATTGGCCGAACTGGTCACCAGACTGGCCGAACTGGTCGAACTGGTAACCAGATTGACCAAACTGGTTACCAGTTTGACCCCTCTTTCTCACTTTATTTATTGGCTTTCTCACTTTGATTTATTGGCTTTCAAATAATTACGGCATGATCGAGCGTTTACTTTTTACTAAGAGATTAATCCCCTGAGCCGTTTAAAATACTCTCAGAGGTATGACATTGCTGGAAAAAAATCAACATGCTGGGAATATTTTTTATTGCTTAGGCGGTCACCGAGAAATTCCGTACGTTCAAAACGACCAGTATAAAAGACGGAAACGCAGAGCTCGGTAGTAGTGATCAGGTTAGTGTGCTGTTGTATTGATGTTTGTATGTGCCGTGTATGTGTATGCGCTCAATGTATGTTCAGCTGATGCTTGTAGTAGGCGTATTGTGTCTACATTTGTGTATAATAAAGATTTCCGAAGCGCAGTGGTGGCGTGAACAAATGAAAATATTTTTGTCGAACCAGTGTGACCAGTTCAACCACCATGACCAGTTCAACCATCATGACCAGTCAACCAGTATGACCAGTTCAACCGCCATGACCAGTCAACCAGTGTGACCAGTTCGAACCACCTTGACCAGTTCAACCATTATGAAACTGGTCAAACTGGAGCAATAACCAAGTTTGAAACTGGTACCAGTTTGAACTGGTCTTTCCAATGGGGCAGGATCGAAATTCTAACGTCCACAAGATTTCGTCATCGGACAAAGAAAAAACTGCTTCTACGGCCCTCAGTACAAGCAAACGCGAGGGTCCTGATGATAGAAGGCAGAGGGAAAATACTCCATACCAGCAACGTCCGCTGACCATGCCATCAGACAACCGAACACGATGCAGGTGGTGTGGGAGAGACACGCATCCACGCACCTCGTGTCCAGCGCGGTTCAAAGTATGCACAAATTGCCACAAGAAAGGACACTTTTCCGAGGTATGCCTATCAAAAAGAGTGGACTTCGTGGAAGCTCCAGGTCCCAACGTCGGTTTCCTTGGAATAGTGACATCTCCGCAAGTAAATAGTTGGGAGGTAGATGTGTTAGTCCAGTCCGAGCCAGTGAGATTCAAGATCGACACAGGCGCCGACGAAACTGTAATCCCACCAGCGGTGTTCAACAAGCTTGAACCACGGCCGCTACTGCAGAATCCACCTCGCCAACTTCGTGGACCAGACGGAAAGGCGCTAGCAATACAAGGTGTGGTACGCCTCGCAATGTCCTACAAGGACCGAGTGTCCGAGCAGAGCATCTATGTTCTCCAAGACGTCACCATACCCCTTCTAGGAAAGCCGGCTATCGAAGGGCTCCAACTACTTTCACCAATCAACAGGATCGAAACGACGGTAAACCCGAAAGTCGACTTTCCATCACTGTTCACAGGGTTGGGAACATTCCCTGGGGAATATCACCTGCAGCTTCAGGAGAACGCGAAACCGTTTGCTCTAAGCTCGCCACGTCGTGTCCCGATCCCACTGTACGAAAAGACGAAGCAAGAACTTCAACGTATGGAGGACATCGGCGTCATCTCCCCCGTCAGTGACCCAACCGAATGGTGCGCACCCATGGTGATCGTACCAAAGCAGACTGGAGCAGTGCGCATATGCGTTGACTTCACAGAATTAAATCGCTATGTCTTGAGAGAGTGGCATCCCATTCCGTCCGTCGAACATACTCTTGGCCTTCTTCAGGGTGCGAAAATCTTCTCGAAACTCGACGCAAACTCCGGGTTTTGGCAGATTCCCCTGAGCGACGAAAGCAAGAAATTCACCACGTTCATCACACCTTTCGGAAGATTTTGTTTCAACCGACTCCCATTCGGGATCTCATCTGCTCCAGAACATTTCCAAAAACAACTGTCAAGCATCCTTGAAGGACTCAGCGGTGTCGTATGCCTCATGGACGATGTTCTGATTTGGGGATCCTGCAAAGAAGAACACGACGAAAGACTCCGTAACGTCCTTCAAAAGATCTGCAGTGCAGGAATTACTCTCAACAAGGACAAATGCTTGTTCGGTGTACAGGAACTCACGTTTCTTGGTCACCGAATAGACAGCCTGGGAATTCGACCCGACATTTCAAAACTCAAGGCTGTTATGGATATGCCACCGCCTACATCAAGGACAGAGCTACAGAGGGTCCTCGGAATGGCGACCTATCTGGCTCGGTTCGTGGCCAACTTCGCCGAAATCCTGCAGCCACTAACTTCGATGCTCTCAAAGAAGCAAGAGTTCGTCTGGGGACCAGTCCAGCAAAACGCATTTGACAGATGGAAAGCTGTCTTGTCATCTGAACCAGTACTGGGCATCTACGATGCCAACAAAGAAACGGTAGTGACCGCAGATGCCTCATCGTATGGACTTGGTGCCATTCTCCGTCAACGACAAGACGACGGGAGGTTCCAAGTTATCGCCTATGCCTCGAGACTGCTGACAGATACAGAAAAACGCTACGCGCAAATAGAGAAAGAGGGCCTCGCGTCAGTGTGGGCGTGCGAAAAGTTCAGCGACTACCTCGTCGGGAAAACATTCAAGTTAGAGACTGACCACAAACCTCTCGTGAGTCTATTTGCTTCCAAGTCTTTAAACGATCTCACTCCACGACTTCAGCGAATGCGCATGCGCATGATGAGATACACGTACGAGATAACGTACGTTCCAGGAAAGCAGCTCATGGCCGCCGACACGCTCTCAAGAGCACCTCTTCCCCTAAAAGAGTCGTCTGAACTGGAAGAAGAGGTTGAAGCATTCGTCCAATTTGTAAGGTCAACCGTTCCAGCTGCCAGTTCCAGCCTCCAGTGGCTCATCGACAGCCAGGAAAAGGATCCGGTATGTCAACAAATAAGATACTATTGCAAGAATACATGGCCCTGCCGGCGTGACCTCGACAACGAAGTTAAGCCTTTCTACCCGTTTCGCCATCAGTTCACCTTTGAAGACGACTTGCTTATGTTCACAGCAAGGATCCTAGTGCCAACATCTTGCAGATCGGAAATTTTGCGTCTTCTTCACGAGGGACACTTTGGCATCGATAAGACTCAGGCGCGAGCTAAAGAGACGTTGTGGTGGCCAGGAATGATGAAAGAAATTGAAGAAAAAGTTAAGAGCTGCCATCTTTGCATCGAAGGATCAACAAATAGAAAGATGCCGCTAAAACCCACCGAACTCCCCGAGAGACCTTGGCAACGGATCGCAATGGATTTATTCTACCAGAAGGGGCAGTGGTGGTTGATCGTGACCGACTATTTCTCCAGATATCCAGAGATCGCCCGCCTGGAGAATACGACCGCACAGGTCGTAGTGAACCATTGCAAGAGTATCTTTGCACGACACGGTATTCCAGAAGTTGTCGTCTCGGACAATGGCCCACAATTTTCACGAGTGTCAACCTCAGAATTCGCCACTTTTGCTAGAGAATACGGCTTCCAACATATAACCTCGAGCCCTCACTATCCACAAAGCAATGGACTTGCGGAGGCTGCAGTGAAAATAATAAAGAGCTCCATGAATAAGACAAGAGACCCGTATGAGACCCTGCTGTCTTATCGAACAACACCCCTGAAAAACGGGTACAGCCCAGCCGAGCTACTTATGGGACGGCGATTGCGGTCAAAGCTTCCCATCCCGAACAGACTGCTGAGGCCAACAGCTCCAAACCTAGAGCAGCTCGAGAAGTTTGAAGCAAGCTACCGGCTCAAGCAACGGTCGGCCTACGACAAACGCCATGGTGTCCGCCATCTGCCCGACATAGTCGATGGAACAGACGTATGGGTTGTCGATCTCCAACGCAAGGGAACGGTGCAGTGCCCAACATCAGAGCCACGCTCATATCTCGTTGACACCGGCCAAAGCGTCGTGCGAAGAAATCGTACGCATCTCATACCATACAC
>JAZHYW010066432.1:0-18511 GCA_037355805.1 Ixodes ricinus
TTAAGAGGCACTGTAAACCATTTGGTATGGGCGTAACGCCTAATCACAGTGACCCAACTCTCCAGAGTTAAATAAAGAAAAGAAAGCAAACAAACAAACTAACGTTTTGTTTAATATTTTGAAAAAAAAAAATTGTTTCGGTTTCGGTCGTTTGACGGCATATAGGCTTGACGGCGTCACGGGAACGATGGAGATGCCACAAATAATTTATGTGTCTTTATTAGTGCAGCATTTATTATGTTATATTATCTATTAAGAACGGTCGGGAATACAAAAACAATATTTTTCTCAAGTATCTCATCTACTGACTTTACTTTTTTTTCATCTGGCAACACTGGCTAGCAAACAACGTGCGATCGGTCGCGGCCATGGTCTTCGTGTTTCTTTTGTGTATCGGTTCCTAGTGTATTCCCTCGTATTCGCGTTTTCTGCTGTAGTATTGTACCGCGTATTTCAGCATCTTTCCCGTGTGTTTTGGTTTTTGTACGTTTCCTTCCTCACGTCCCTCCCAGTGAGTATGTACGCCAAAGTAAAATTTCTGCAAGATGGCAAGATATCAATCGTCCAGACAGCTGTTGTGAAGAACTTTCAACCAGCCAACGTGGCTGACTTTGAAAGGAGGACGACTTATAAAGTATTTTGGGATGGGGACGAAAACACGCGAGGCGGCTACTACGATGCAGAGATCATCAAGCTGGCGGGTGAGTGATATATCCACAATGCTTGTTCAACCCTCTAGAAACTCCTTTGTATGACAGTTATGCGAATTGTCACTGCACGTCTTGGGCGAATGCATACACGGCGGAGAGTACCGGGTCGGTCAAAAGGAGAGCAGAAAACAGTATTAAGTGCATGTAATTAGCGATACTTTATTTCACATTTTAAGATGTGTTGAGCAAGTATGTTTATTGGAAGACTAAGGCTATCCGCACGACGTCAGGCACCTCGACCAGAAAGGGCTATACTCACGACGCGAAAATTTTTGGTTCTCGTATAAAACTAGATTACCAAAGTTGGACGGAGAAACACCGTCAGTGTTTCGCGGTGAGGGCCATTGCGCACTGGCGCTCACTGCCTACTAGCCTCACCCAGTGCCCGCCCACGTCGCGTGAAGAAATGGAACTCTTCCGTCGAGAGGTGGCCAGTCATCTCCGCCACTCGCTGTCATAATCCTTATTGTATATGTACAGTCGGGGCGCGAGCGGCCGGTCGACGGTTCTCGGGGCGCCGCCGGCGCTGCGCTGGAGCTTGGAGCGCGTCAGGCTGGGGTCGGGCACATTCGAGTAGGATGTGTTCGGCACTAGCTCGGCGGGTCCCGGGCTTCGGCGTGGCGCTGGGGGCCGTCGGCCTGCTGTTCGCGTTTCTTTCCGTTTCCAACTGTGCATAGTGTTGTCGTTATTAGTGTTTATTGCTTATCTACCCCCCCCCCTCTTTCATTGTTACTAGTGTTTATTGTTTATCTCCTCCCCCCCCCCTTTTTGTTGTTACTAGTGTTTATTGTTTATCTACCCCCTTCCCCCCCTCCTTTATTTTTAAAATCTAGTTTGGGTATAGGTGGTATTCACTGAGTCTGCAGGTTCGATTTTGCCAGGGAGCGCCACCGTCGAGCCGCCATCTTCGAGGTCGCGGTTTGACTGGCTTGGGTACGCGGTCGTCCATCGCTAGTGTGTGCTAATTTCATATCGTTGAAGAAGCTTCGTTGAACAGAAGAGAGAAGAAAAGTTGATCTCGGGGGCGGGCCATTTTCCTTGTTGCCGCCAGGCACCGTGTGTAAAGGCTGAACCGCATGTAAGCAATTTAGTGAACGACGAGACGAGTGACAGTGACGAGACAAGCGACGACGACCCGCTTTGCTTTCGCTCGGTCACTTGCGCGACGAGGCAAACCGCATAAAAGCGACGAGAGCAAGCGACCAAGGCGATAAGCGACGTTTTCTAAAAATCCAAAAACCAAGCGACGCGACGAGCGACTGTGAGAAATCTCTGTCGCTCTCAGTGATACACGCGCTGTCCGGCATGAGCTCTCCGCAGAAGTGGAACGGCTGCGCCATTTGAGCCATCTTGCGCAAGACGCATTTGTCGTGCCATCCTGCTCCATGCTGCGGAAACTGCGCCAAAGCGAATACCTTGCGCCATTATGCATCAAATCGCAAAACGTGCACCAAAAAAATTGTATTTTGTCTTGGTTTCGGTTTTTATCGACTTGATTGGCAACAATGAGCGCGTTTAGTTTGGTCTGCCTTGCAATCCTTTTTTCTGTATATCCTCCCTGTGTATCCAGAGTCGGAAGCGCGCGAAAAAAACTCGGGAATCGGATTCTAAGCGCTACACCACCTGCGACTGGATTGTTATTTTTCAACCGTAAGCGGTGAAGCGAGTCAGCCGAAATGAGGTCGAGTCGTTAGGCATCAGACTGCCTGAGGCTCTCCGGCCCGGGATCCGGACATCAGCCAGTTGAAAACAAATGAGCAAAAGGTTTCTTTTAGTACTTCATCATTAGAACTTTGAACCGTATTCCCGCAAGATAAATCGTGATTTGATAGAACTGAAACGTGGTCCCATCCGAAACCTTGCCGGCCAGCAGCTCCCATGCGAGCGGTAGATCTGCTCGGCATACTTTAACCTTGCCCCTGCTTATCGCTTTGAATACGTTAATCATAGTCTGCTGCTTCGATATTGAGTTGCACAATAGGATAAACTTGAAATTTGTTGCCCTGTTCTTCCACGCAACTGCACGTCCGTTGCTTACACATGTCACATGGTTTGCACATATAATTACTATGTCGAGCATGTGTGGGTTGTGCGACAAGCAGTGCTGGTTTGCATTTTGAGCAGTTGAAAGCCATTTAGAAAATATCAAGGGCACTATCTTCAGAAACATATGGTACTTGCTTTTTGGTTGTCATTAAGGCTCACGAAGTTTGAAGTTTTCTCATCTGTTACACTGTTATCCCATCTACCTAAGTCCTTAACCACTTGTTCATCTGTGCTGCTAAGCACAATTGAAATTGCTCCTGTGCTTGTCTAAGACACACGCTGAAGTGCAATGAAAACTTATCTGAGCTGCTCCTAGCCTGCTCCAGAATGTAGTTTTAGCTACTCCCAACCTGCTCCAAAACAGCTGTTTCGGCTGCTCCTGTGGCTGCTCCCAAGTACATTTCATGAGTTCCACCCCTGTCTCCGTGTCGTGCGTAAAGCGACTTCCGGTCAAGGTGCACGACGTTGTGCGTATAGCCTTAGTCTTATTGCAATCGTTTGTTTGTGTGTTCACTGTGCAGGGAGCGACGTAGATACAAGCGTTTGTCAGCATTTTTAGTACAGTTCAAATATGCAGACTGCCAACTGTCGAAAATCAGCAGGAAAGTATATTTAAGATGGCATTTCGAATTTATTTGTTGACTTCTGATCATGTGTCTACTAGATACTAAGGAGACGCTGTCGGAGCCATCAGCCAGGCGGGAACGGGCAGCAGAACCAGCAGCCAAGCGGTCCTCCAGCTTACAAAAGTCAGGAACCCTGACTAAAGTGAGCCATGATACCTATTCAGGGGTCACACTGCGATTTCGAGACTTCAGGCATATAGTTGTGGGAGAGTCTCAGTCGCTTCCAGATCGAACAACTAAAACCTTTTTTCCTCTTTGCATTTTTTTCCAACTTTTACTGTTTCCAGCAAGCCTTGCACTGGAGCAAGATTTCGTCCCACTGGTTCTTGAGAATTTTCTTTGTTTTAAGACGATCAATAATTTTGCCTGGTATCGCAACATTTTTTAAGTTCCCATTCATACATACCGGAGCCCATTGGCTCGGTTGATGTTTGTGGCTGACAATTGAACTACCTTCAAACTCGGACAAGCAAGAAAGCCAATGTAAACATGTCAATATCATGGTGTACCACAAATTATACAAATTACCCTTAAATAACTTAGCCTTCAAGTGAGCCGATAATTGAACAACTTAAGGGGGCACTCAAGTGCATTTTGAAATCATCTTTTTACCGTCGGAACTCAATCTATGGGCTCTAAGCATCCTACAAAACCCGAAATTACAATCAAGGGCGGCCGATTTCCCTATTAAAAATCCAATCAAAGATCGTGCCATGCCCCCCTTTCTGCGCTACAGGGCAAAACACCAGGGGGTTCCACCAGACGGAAAGGCAGCAGCAGAGGGCACGCGACAGCCAATCACGGGTCACGGCTTCCTGGGTTTTTTTGAATATGCGCGGCTTCTAAAAAGCAGTCTGCCGGGAAGCCGTCACTCGTGATTGGCTGTCGCGTTCCCTCCCTGCTGCCGTCCCATCCGGTGACGCCCCTGGTGTTCTGCGCCACGGCGCAGAATGAGGGGCTCGGTACAATCTTTGATTGGACTTTTAATGTGAAAATCAACTGCTCTTGAATGTGATTTCCAGTTTTTTAAGAAGTTTAGAGCCCGTAGATTGGGTTATGACAATAAATAGACAATCTCAAAATCCACTTGAGTGCTCCTTTAGTACAATGTCCCTCTTGATAATATCATTCTGTAGTTTCCGTGGCCAGCATAGGCGGCTGTGGATTGAGAAATATTTCTACTTTTTCAATCTCAATATTCTGCAGGGTCCGATCGACAAATGTAAACCCAACGTTTCGTCACGCATAAAAAAACTATGCATCGCAGAAAGTTGAAAATCTGCCAGAATGTGATACTAAACCGAAATTTATAGTAATTTTTTGATGCCAAACTGAAATGTACAGCCTTTTCTGAGGTAGCTCCTATGGGCTTTAAGATTATTGATGTTTCAAATGTTGGTAATTAAATCATTGTGTATTGTGGTAGCCTTGTGGTCGACTGATTGCGTGTACGAAACAAATAATTGAACTAGATGTATTGTACGTGGGAGCGACCTCAGTGTAATGGAAGTATAGGTTTCAGACAGTGTTAGTTTCGGTATCATAGATAGCTCCAAATGTGTATTGTGGTACAAAATATTGCACAAAAGAAATGTCTTTTTCAACAATAATTCATTTTAGAAAATACCTGACCCATTCTGGCAGTAAAAAAGAAAATTTTTATTTTTATTTCAGTGTCCCTTTAATGGAAATCTTGCAAATGAAACAAAGTACTGCAAGTATGTGCTTGTCTACTAAATCACACTTTTCGTTTCAGAAAAAACAAAAAAAGTGAGGGGCATTGTAAAGAGCCAAGTTGAGAAGGAGCTCCTGCAGCATCTGGGTGACTCAGAGGAGGAGGAGGAGGAGAACCCCGAGGTACTGAGGTTGAAGGCCAAGCTCGACAAGCGGGCAGCCAAGATTCGCCGCCTGAAGGCCAAGAACGAGGGCCTTTGTAAACTGAACCACGAGCTGCAGCTTGCTCTTTGCGCAAAAGTGCTTGAAAAAGGTAAATGCTGTTTACTTAGTTCACACTATGTAGATGGTGATCCTGCATCCATTTCGATTGTACTGGTGTTTTGATGGGGAAGCTAAAAGGATACTCCAATCTAAATAAATGCATAAAAATTGCCAGGTGTCGAAAGCACGGCCACATTGGTTAAAAAGAGAAACATGAAAAATATGGAGTGGGCAAGCTCACAAGGCATGAAAGCTAAAAAAAAGAAAGAAATGTGCAATCTCCGTTTTAGGGGGTGGTGAAACTTGCTATCATCTCATGCAGCAGATTGCCGACAACTCATGGTCATCTTCTACAGTGCTTTTTCTCGGTTTTAAGACGGCTTTAAGAATGTTGTCAAGAACAATTCCAATTACACCAGGAGCCAGTGGGTGCAACAGCATTATTTAGCTGCTGTGTGGTATAGCTGTGTATACTATTGCCACAATACCGAATGGTTTGTAGAGTTGATGTATATTGTCCTTCCTGATGCCAAACTTCATATCATGCTTACTTGGTAATTCTCGAAATTTATAGACAATCAGGTCTAAACAATGTCTGGGACTCTTAAGTTAATTCAGTGTTTGAGTTATACCGCTGTCACACGGGAAAAATAATGTCATTACCAGCAAATGACATTCGGCCCGTAATGTCTTTCGTTTGCTGCCATACGGCAGTATTTAATGACATTTACTGAAAATGGCATTCACTACTGATTGAGTTATGCCGAACTCATTCGCAGTCACTTTCAAGCAAACTGCGTTATCTCGACAGCAGAGACACTGTAAGATGCAGTAATCTGAGATAATAATAACAAAAACTTTTAGCCTTTCCACTTTGGTGAAGAAGGAAGACCAGCGGAGTTGTACTATGGTGGGAATGAAGTAATGGCCAGCCACAAGTCGGCAAGCCTGGGTGGAAAGGCTCGAAAGGTTGCATCAACTATAAGTGACCAACTATGAGTATTGGCGGCAAGCGGACAACCGACAAACACATCACTCTGGACAGCTACCGCCATCTATGAGTGACGGCGGCAACCAGAGTTTTGTGTCGACATTTCTTTTGCGGGGGACACAATCCTGGGGAAACTAGCCCTATAGCAGCTCCGCTGTAGAAGGTACAAATTACGAGTTTTTCAGACATGTGTTAGTAGACATGCATTTCTTTTTTCTTTTTTTAACTAAAAGACAGTAGAGTGCGGTATGTAAAATAATTACTCTTGTTCTCATCCACCAAATTCGGCGCCTGATGGTCGGCCATGTTCGTTTTGAGTCGACAACGGCGGCTTCGGCGTTTTGACCACGTTTTGGCTATGGATCTCCCTGCCTCAGTGTCAGATGCTTCTGAGGCAGAAAAACCAAATTAGAAAGCCCACTGGTCTGAAGCCGAGACGTTTGCCCTCATAAGAGCAGGGGAAGAACACTTGTAAGACTTGAGCCACCGCAAATGAGCACTGAAGCAAACAGTGCTGAACGTTTTGCAACATGTTTTGCAGCTTCCACTTTTAATTTGTGTCTCTGCAGTTCTGCGCGATCTTTCGCACATAAACAGATAAGTACGGTTGCCAGAAGTCAAGCACATGCAAAATCACCAGGTTCACGTTCTGATAACAGCCGTGGCACCACAGGGGCCATGTTGCTACATTGCAATGTAGCTTCGGCTTTGAATTGCTGCGTTGGTGTCCAATCCGGAACCTACATTAATGCTAATAATATAACAAAGTAATACCACCCAGCGTAAGATCTGCTTATTATTGCATTTAAATAGACAGTTCCAAGCTATAGACCAGGGGTTCTCAAACTGGGTTCCGCGAGATGGTCTCATGGGTACACCTAAATTTCACCTTCCTGCCCCTCCATCCCCCACGCCGTGGTCTGCCCGGCAGGATCATGCAAAGCGCCTTCATCTCACTTTGTACTAACATCGCGAATGATATTGGGGAATATATGAGAAGCAACACAAGCAAAATTGCCTACGATTGTGCTTCTGTTGCTTCTTGGTCGGCAAAAATGGAAAGGGGGGGGGGTTGAGGCAGTTAAAAAAATTGGGTTGTGGGGATATTTATACAGCGTGTAGTTGGTCAGTCATTTTTAATGTTGCGACGAGTCACTCGCTGTAGATGAGCAATTTAGCCAGTGCAGTACAACCGCTAGCCTGGGGTCTTTAACGTGCACCACACAGTAGTGATACACGACCGCACGCCGGTTGAGGCAGTTATTGAGGCTTCCTGGGGTTCCGTGGGACCAAAAGGTTAGAGAACCCTGCTAAAGGTTTGAGAACCCTGCTACAGACAGTGCTTTTTTTCTAAAATATAATAATGTAATAGTTTGCTACAATGACTGGTGTTCAATCATCATCATGGAGTCTAATGACATTAAACATGTATGTGGAGCACGGTCTGCAAGAATAATGACATTCGCTGAAAATGACATCAATTCCCCTGTGTGCCAGGGGTATTAGTTGACATACTGAAAGGTTACAACGATTGTGAGGATGGCAGTTGTAGCAGAAACATGTACCTATAGTCGGTGACAGGTCAAGAACGAAGTGGAAGCTCCTCCCACCCCTTTCCACATCAGCGGAGCGAACGGTGGAAAGGAGGTCGCCTCCTCTCCACCGTTCGCACCGCTAAAGTGGAAAGGGTGGGAGGAGCTTCCACTTCGTTCTTAACCTGTCACCGACTATAGTGTCGTCATTTGTATTGTTTGCAGATGTACAGTTCATGCCCAGGTAGCCGTTATTATTTTTTCTTTTGACTTTTTAACATTTACTTGGGATCTTGGGAACTCACACTCAGCTGTTTGCCACATCTCGTCACACTCACAAAAACGAAAAAATGCTAATGCCTAATGGCTGACTTTTCTTAATTTGTCATCCATTGCTGGTTTATTGTATGTGGGACAGACCTCTTTTACTATTGATTCAGGTGACATTATTTGGTCCCAGAAACAGCGCATTTATTGCAGATGGGTGTAACTGTTTCGGGATAGCATTATATTGAGCCTTTGAAGCAGGAAGTTTGATCCATGAAAGAGGTCATTAGATGGAACTGATACATATTTTTAGTGTGCTAGGCATGATATTCGATGTTGGATTATTCTCAGCCCTTCCTGAACAAGTGCCAGGGGTCGCTGTAGCAGCGGCTGTTCAAGCTGGGATCTCCGTGCCAATTGGAGGTAAGAAACATTTAGTGCTTGTCACCAGCATTGTACTGAGTTTTATGAACAACTGGATTATTTTCAGCCCCACTTAGGCTAGTCTCAGCCCCACTTAGGCCAGCCCTAGTAGCAGCTGCGGCCAATGGAGGTAAGAAACATTTAGTAGCGCTAATTACCAGCATTGTACTTCAAGTTTTATTAACAACTGGATTATTTTCAGCTCCACCTAGGCCAGTCCCAGCCCCACCTAGCCCAGCCCCAGTGGCAGCTGCGGCCAGTGGAGGTAAGAAACGTTTAGCAGCTCTTATTTTATCAGGATTGTGCCTTCTGTTTCTAAAAATGTGCTATTCTCAGCTCTGTGAGTGACGCATGTGATCTTGCTGTTAGCGATCTTGCCTGACGGCACGCATTACTCGGGTTTGGGTTCATCTGGTCGGAGCTTGCTACAGACTTGTAAATTTTTAGATAATTAGTCAAACTTTTAGACAAGTGGCACAGTGAATCGTGTAGAATCAGCATTATATGGTGACGAAAATCACTATGAATATGCATCACACTGTTCATGAAAAGTTCATGCAGTGATGGTTATCTGCATAGTGACGACGAAATTAAGCACATTTTGACATAAAAACTGACAATATCTTTGTGCTTGGTACTGCAGCTTTAGTATGAACGATTTAGTAAGAATCAAGGTTGCTTACTGCTTGAGACCACTTATCACTAAGATGAGCTTTGCGATCGTAGTGTTCATTTGGAAGCCAGTCTTTAGGTAATTGCAGTCACACGGCCAAAGTTGTTTTCTACGACACAGATTGGCAGAAAGTTACGCAGATAAACTTTTTTATTTTTTGCATATTGTTCCATGTCACGAGTTGAAATGTGACCATGTGCTTATGCCACATGTGGCTAGCAGCGACCAAAACGAGTCGCAACTAACCGGTCCACCTGACGCAGAAAGAGAGCCGATTGTGCAGAAAATGCGAGTGTGAAAAGCAGCTTCGGAATGCCAACACTCAGCGTAATGTTGAGTCCATAGCGTTTGTGCTTCCTTGGGGTTGCTCTGTTTCACCATTCACGCAAAGCTTTACGGTTTACCAAGCCTTCTCCATTTCACAAAGGCCACTAGAACAGTCGGGCGTTACAAGGAAGACAAGGAATCGACTAGATCACAGAAAAATAGCATGAGGACCCAAACTGACGCCTGCGACAATATATCGTCATGATTTGTTGATGTGGAATGCCGCGCTTTCTGCCTACACCCTGATGTGCATGAGTAATGCTGCTAGGGGGCACACCGGATAGTTTGTAGAATTGGTGTATACGGTCCTTTCCTGTGCCAAAATCCATGGCTTTATATTAAGTTACTAGCCAGAGCTGCTAGAAACACCTTTCTCTGACCCACCCTTTTTGATCAGTTGCAGGACTACCTGTGGGAGATGCTGGAGGGCCCGACTTCCCCTACGTAAGTTATTTATGGCCTGACCTTTGGGTACTCGGATGTTTACCGTACTAACAGAACCCATACTTTAGCATCGAACAGGTAACTTTTCTAATGCGCCTGCGATATATAAAAGAAGTTCACTGTGCAGTGATAGAGCCGAACATGTCATATACAATGCATCGCTTCTATTTTGCGTAGGGGATATTCATTCATAAAGGGTGGAAAAAAGCAATTTTGAGAAAGAAGGCATAAACGGCGAGGGGCTTTGTACTTTACAGTTAAGGCTGTGCTCTGTTGCTGAGCAGGATGACCGAGGAATGTCCTTCTTAATAGGTATCGGTCTCCATTGAGCGTAAGATACCCACTCTTGAAGCTGCTCCTTGAGTGAGCCATTCCTTGTTGCACTACTTAACCACAGTAGAACCTCGTTAATTAGAAGTTGTATGGACAGCGAAAAGTATGCAAATTAAGCTAATTGTCGAATGATTAAAAAAAAAGAAGGTGACAAATTTGCACGAGTTGGCTCATCCCCTAGAGCGAGAGCCCGAGTCAGCTCTTCATTGTCATCAGTCTCGGCCGTCACACTGTCAGTGATTTCGCTCTCAATGTCCGCATAGCAGATTTGCCCGTTCCTTGAAGTGGGAAAGCTATCCGTTGCTGCACTTGAATTCTTCGCGCCAAAGTTGCAAAGCTAAATCATCCATCTTCTCGCATAAGATAGTATTGTCGACAGGAAGATGCACTGCACTGGCATTCTGGAGCCAGGCAGTCAGTGCGGCTTGAACATCTTGTTATGTGGGTAACCGAATCTACGTCCACCCTGCAGAGTGCGTCTTGTTGCATGCCTTCACCATCCTCGCCTTGTTCTTAAGAATGGTTATAAAGCGTGTGCACCTCAAAACGGCCCAAACTACTGTGGCGCAACGACAAGAATCCCTCCTGATCAGTGACGCAAATCAAGCACTATACGCGAGGTGACAGTGGCGCCTTTGCTAAGCGTGCCCAAGCTAAAAAAACAAAGTGCACGGACTAGAAAAAAGGAAACAAAACAACAGACGTGCGCCATATTCGTTTTTGCTGTCGAATAAGGATGCCAACTTGTGCCGCCTAGCAACTAAAAAGTGAAGCTGGAAGACCAAATCGGCCGGGCAGGCAAGCGCGAGCGCTCGTATTATCGGATCATATTTTACAGCGGAGCTGTTAAGGGCTAGGTTCCCGAGGATCGTGTCCGGTACAAAGCACTTGTCGACAAAAACGCCTCTGGACAGCTACCGCCATTTATAAGCGACGGCGGCAAGCACACAACTAGTATGGTTGCTGCCATCGCTGGTGTATGGCGCCAACCTTTCCAGCTATCATAGAAGAATGGATAGTTGGGCAGCGCGTTGGTGGGAATTCATCGTAGGAAACAGCGCGCAAAACAGACGACGACAAAGAAGAAGCACACGTAACGAGCGCAGCGCTTGTCACGTGTGTTTCTTCGTCCTCGTCTGTTTTTGCGCGCTGTTTCCTACGCTCTTATCAGTTTCAGTTTAGACTTAAGATGGGTCAGCCGCGTGCCCTTTCGGGGAAAGAAGACTTGCTGCGGAAGGAAAGGCGACGTACGCAGCAGCGCGAACGGGTCCGTAACCGCCGCAAAGCCGCTGTCGCCTCGACTTCCACTGCGTCCAGCGCTTCAGATTTCCTTGCCAAAGAAGAGCACATTGCTCGCCTGGAAAGGCACCGATGAGAACAGAACCAGTGATGTAAAGGGCACCGGCGGGCCAACGCCACAGTGACGAGCGTGCCACGGAGGCCAAACGCAAGCGCGAGGCCCGGCGACGACTGCACTCCACGCCGGCAAAACAGTTCCCGGGTACGACGGTGATGTTCCAGAGGGAGTTTGTGGATTACCCGTTTGGCGTCACATGCGCCGTGTGCGACCTAAAGCTCCTTCATGTTTCAAAAGTAGCGCAAGGTGCATCGATGCACGAGGCACGTGCAGCCCTTGGGAAGATCATGGCAGCACAGCGCAGCACTGAGTTAGATTTCAGACGCCATGAATTTCCCAGAAGTGGCGCGCGGCATGTGCCTCGGGCATTTCTGCAACAATGAATGGCGCCACTTTTCCCAGGATAGAGAGGCTTAAGTGCGACCGACTCTGGGTCGCCGGAGACGTATCCACGATCAGCGGCGTGTCGGACAAGAAAAAGCGGAAACGGGCGCGTGCGCGTTGCGGCAGTGTATCGAGTACAGCTCCGCTGGTCTTCCTTCTTCACGAGAGTGGAAAGGCTGATTGTTTTTCATGAGAGGTTACGGAACCGTTGAAATATTGCAAATTATACAGGATTTCGAACCAACGAAGATCAATTATCGGGGTTCTACTAGATTTTTTGCTGCGTGTACCACCAGTGAAGCTCTTGCAAAGAGTATCTTCAAGCTCCTAGAGTATAGAAAAATCTGAATATTAACATGATCCTGTTTGCATTTGTATTATTGTTCAAATACAAAAACTTCACACTGTCATTACTTCAGTTAATGTGAAATTTTTTTCAGTTGCTGAGGAGGGCAGCTTTGCAAAGAACGAGATCGTGGATCACACCATCGGCCTCCAAAATGAGGATGGAATGGTAAAATAAAATTTTTTCGCAGTTCCATGCAATGTATGGTATACATTAAAGGGATACTTCAACGAAATTTGAAATATACCCGTCGTGTTCAAAAATAGGTTGAATATGATTCACAATATCCGTAAATGACAATCGCACGTTTGTATTTTGATCCTGGTGGCTGTATTTTTCGTTATAAACGGTCCACTCTGGCAAGCGCTCGGAGAAGGCCCAACTTAGAGCACGTGACATCCAACGCAATTGTGACGTAGGTCGTCTCAAGACGAGCAAAGCTACGGCGAGGCTCACGTCGAGAGGATGGCCTAGTCGTTCCAGCCACCGAAGCGGCTGCTTTTGTACGAATTTTGAGTGACGGGTTAATCTTCTGTAATCTTGTAGGGGGACAATAGCAACTTCTGCGACACACAAAAGGAATTCTCGGGAAGAGGGGAGTTCCTCTTTCCCCCCTTCTCTCGTCGTGGCCGGAGGCGAGACGACCTCCGTCACTAGCTGTCAAGGTTCCTAGACGAGCATTACAAACGAGGCGTTAGCGACATCCACCAGGTGCTCTTTGCTAATCGTTTAATTCGTTTTAAAATTCCTTTTCCCAGATATTGGTATGTTCCATGTGATACTGCTCTTTTGAACACATGTAGACCAAAAAATGAGCGCCGAAATTTCGTTGTAGTATCCCTTTAAAAGGCAGGGTGGTGTACGCACAGTAGATTGAATCAACTGCTACCATAAGCCTTTAAGACATTATTGTAGCCGGGCTCTTAATTGTAGTTATAGCCAGGGCCTGCAAAATGTTTTATTGTCACGCTCACCTGATGCAACTAGGGGTTACATACCTGTTTGATGCAAATGACATGAAGCTTTGTGGGCCCATCAACTTTGCAGATGCCCATGTAGATGAGAATTTAAAGGTAGTGCTGTTTTAAATTTAAAGGCCTAAATTTTATACATGTAATCATTGTAGTGCTTTTTAGATGCATCTTTTTGGAGAATACAGTACTACTTTGTGTCAACTCGACTGGTATGTGTGAAACTGTTTCTCGGTTTTGTTTATAACAGATCCATGCTGGGCAAGGCATCTACATCAATCCAGAATCCTGGGAGGAGATGCAGAAAGCGGAGAACGACTCCATGTTTTGTAAAATCACGGCCTCTTCCATTTGGCCAGTGCCAGTGCTTTTAGAGAGGTCAGTGACCGGCATCATCTCGAACAAGGCGAGGGCAGCGGGGCAAGAAAAGGCATTTGCCCCACTCACTCCGCACAAGGTGCAGGCTCTCTCAGGTAAGCAAACATTTTGTTTAAAATCTTGATACAAACCTCGCGGGGTCGCGTAAAATATTTCATGCTAAATTCAAATCAACAAAAGCGAAACAAAATTTATATTTTGAAGCACAAGGAATGCACGACCGTGCATTTATTTATGGCAGAAAATATCTTGTATGTCATTTGCACTATTCTAACATGCCCCCGATAGTAACACACAGTTATATTGAACCCACGAATATTTAAAAAAATTACTTGGTGCCGATTCTACTGTGCAGATAAAATATGACAGCTGAACAACATACACCTAGTAGAAAGCATTTTATCAAACGCACATACTTGGAAAGTGCCCACTTTGGGTGCTATTGAAGCCCTGCATTGAAAACTTTCGAAATTCGGTTCTTTTGTCTTTTCAACCAAGCTCGCATGTCACCGTGGACCACACCAAAGACACCACCAACACCACTCGGTTTTCTCTTTTTGCCAATGCAATCACTTTTTTTTAAAGGTAACCTTATAGTAAAATTGGTTTTGCTTTTCCAAGGTTGAACCACCATTCCACAAGATCGCAAAAACAAAACAGCGAATTTGGATTCAGATTGGATTGGATTTGAAACGTGTTGATTGTGATTGGGCAGGCCACTTTGCACAGTTCTTTTAGCATTTTGTTTAGTTTTAGTTTTTGTGCCCGATTGTAAAAGGCATTTAATTTTGAGCTCACATCTTTGGGTAAACAAAGTGCGGCTGATCATTGGCAGCAGCCGGCGATCAGCTGCCTGGAGCCTTGGGAGCTTACAGTCGCCGATTGTGGCCTCCTTACCACCATCGGTTGCGGGGCATGCATTCATATCAGTTGTCGCAGCACGTCGAGGTATTTGGAACACCCGAAAAGTTTCACATTGTATACAATGCGCTTTGGCCGGGGAATTTGCGACTTTGTTTCATTCCGAAATTCATACCAATTGGTATCACCGAGATTTTACTCTAGTAGGTTGTCTACTAACACCCGGACGTGTGACGGGGGTACCCTGCCAAGAATGAAAGTCAAGCATGACAGATAATAGCTATAAATAATAATCGCACATTTGTGTTTTGAACAGATGATTTTATTTTTCGTTTTAAGCAGCGAACTCGAGCAAGCGCTCGAAGAGAAGTCAACGGAGTGTGCGATGCGTCGTGGGGTATCCGGCAAAGCCGGCATGGTTAAGAGCTTTGCCGTTCGGGTGCATAATGGTGGTGTAAACGTGTTACAGCCTAGCCATTTGAAACACCTGTGGGCTTTACATGGACCAACGTAAACTAAGCTGATTAAGCGCCCACGTGTGAGATAAGTCATGTCAAGGTCATCGCGTTCAGGGCGAGATTACTCCAACAGTTGAGTATACCTCCAAAGAGCGGCGCTGCTCCGATGTGTAGTGCAGCTACGTAGCGGTTTCTGTTATGTCATGACTACGTCACAAGATCTCCAACCTTGCTAGATTACCTCCCAACGAAGCTTTGGGGGCATCCACCAGGTGCACATTGAAAGACTGTTTAACTACTTTTGAATTTAGTTTTCTCGAGCCTTTCATTGAAAGGTTGTTGTTTTCGAGGTGATGCTGCAACTTAGCCCACATCCAAGCTAGCAAATAAGCACTGGAATTCCGTTTCCGTACCCCTTTAAGATGTACTCTAAGCTACATTCTGGCATTTGTGTAACTTCTTGTGCAAGCACATTTTTTTTTTTTCGAAAAGCAGCAATTAATGCTTAGAGGAAATTAACTTTGGCATTATGAAAACTTGTTTGTTTTGCTTTATCTACTTATTTTTTCTGGGTGGGGAGACACATGCATCAGATTAAACTTCAAAGCAGCGTGTTGAAGTAAAAGAGAAATGTGCAACAATGCAGGAAGAAACATTCCCTTGTTTTTAATAGCCCACGCTGCAAAAGATATTCACTTATATTGGCTATTAGTTTCAGGGAAGAAAGGCAACATAAACTGTTAATTTTCTTATGGTCATAATCGACTTGCTGACATGTATATTGCAGGTGTGAAATGCACTTGGGGGTAAACCTAACCTAACCTAACCTAACCTCAACCCAACCTAAGGATTGCTTTGTTATGGAGATCTCAGATTGTTATATCGGTTACGGGCACACTTATGACTACTGTCATGAGTGGTCTAGAAGCAAACGTCACTTTATGCAATAAGTAAAGAAATAATGGTTTGGAGTCTTTTAGATGGTTAACCAAAAACGAGCATTGCTATAATATCCTGAGGGTAACCTAACTTAAAATTGAGAAGTTAGGTGAACATGTAAGGTAGACTACCTCATAGAGTGCTACCAAAAAGGGTTATAAATATTGTAGCCAGGTCATGAATGGAAGATCTTTGAAGGAATGTGAAAGATTGTTTTTGTGTAGAACTGCATTGATTGTTTCTGCTGTTCATAATGCTATTTTTAAATTCTGTGGTCTGTCTAAGCTGTTACCACAGCGAGGGATGACAACCAAGTGTAAGCAGTTTTCAGTGTTCATTGTCTACTTATCTCCAGTTGCAGCTCCTGTTTCTTACAAAGTACCTGGCCTAGCAGTGAGTTTAATAGACATGGGCTACCTGTTTTGTGCTTAAAAGAATCTAACGAAAGCCAGAGTGGGCCGTCTATTGGGAGTGGAACATGCATCAGGATACTGCGGTACTTTTGCTTTTATGGTAATCTCTGAACTGTGTAAATTCTAAGAAACTTTGAAGGTTTGTTAGGTGTCAGCTGCCACTTAACTGCTTCCATTGAGACTAATTTACACTTGGTCTTCTTAAATTATGACCCTCCAGCGTGTATGTATGATGTTCTATAAAGTTTTAAAGGGTGCTGAACCAAAATCTGGATTCCACAAAATATGGCGGTAAAAGCGGGCAACGGGATGCTACAAACACCAAAACATCACTCGGACAGCAATATCTCGAACAGATGACCATATTTTTAAAAAAAGGAGGCGCATTTGACAGATATGTTTACGTCTCGTTTTTCCTAGAAGGAGAGGGAATGGCCTCACGTCTTCTCCGCCTCGCCGCTTTGAGGAGGCGAAGCGAAGAGAGGAGGAAACGAGACATCTTCAGGTCACGCGCCTCGTCGGCCTCATTCAATCTCAACCTCTTTTTACAAAAATACGGCCGTCCATTTGAAATATCGCCTTACGAGTAGTGTTGTAGGGATTGTAGCGTCCCGCCTACAGCTCCTGCTTTGTTTTCTGAAATCCAAATTTCGGTTCAAAATCCCTTTAAGTCTGAGCACTGCAAAGAATTATTACCCTGGATTTTCAATATTCCAGGCTGCTTTTGGCTATACCTGAGAGAGAAGGGGTACCGCCAGGCTGAAAGGGCAGCCCGGCACCAAAAGATGCGCCGGTACCTGTCCGAAAAGCTGTCGGACCTCAGGCGAAATCGCTAAAAAGGTATGTGCTTGTATACACTAACTTCCTTAATTAAGGAACATACTATTTTGGGTCTCAAGTTTACAAGCAATTATTTTAAATTATGGTATAGATAAATTATTTAGAGGTTAATATATCTCTAAATATTTATGCAAACAACTTTAAAGTAGTGTGTTGATCAGCTGACCACTTGAAAAGGCTGTGGGTTGCTACTGCCACTCCATCAGGCCGTGCTCACTCAATCCCCAAAACGTTGCATGGTCACACAATTACAATGAAGCATGTCACTCTTACTGTCCCTTTGTTGTCTCTCGGCCCACTCTTCTGTTGACGTATGTCAATAATCGTCCTGTGTTTGGTCTCATCGCTGGTCACTGAATTGCCCTTGATATGTCCAGGCTCATCCCTTTGCTGCCTGTCCCGCCCCAATGTGCGGTCCCGCCACGGACTGCTCATGCTGCTGCAGGTCTGCCATCACTTGCACCCGATGTAGCCTTTTCACCGTTTTTTTTCATATTAATTTAGCTTAAGTTATATATTGGAAATACTATTGAAATGGAACAAATGTATTATTGCAGCCAATACGAGCTGAAATGCCACTACGCGTGGCGCGCGATACTATGAGAGTTGTCTCTCGGATTGTTCAATAAACCTCAGTATGCGCTGAGGTGGAGACAAGTCGCTTCTTGTGCTCGTTGCACCACTATGCCGTTCCGTGTCAATTTTCAGCTCATAGTGGCGCAATGAGTGCAAGAAGCAACCTGCCTAAGCCTCAGCAAACACAAAGGTTCGCTGAAAAGTCTGACAGGTGGCTCTGATAGTACCATGCGTCATGGCGTTTCAACTAATATTGGTCACGATAGTACTTCCTCAAACGTTTCTGGTTTTTCTGTACCACCTTGCCATCCCTCCTAGTGAAACAATGTATGATTTCATAACTTCATAATAAAAATATCAAAGCAACGCAGCTTGTTTGACTTTATTCTTATTAGTAGCTGCATTTGCCGTACTCAAATGTCAGGCTGGCGATTACCAGTGTGCGGTGGACAATATAATTAAATTCTAAGTGGGATATGCACCTCGTCATAATCCAGACATAGCATAATTAAGTTTCCACATTATGCATTCACATATTGTCGTGCTTGGCACTCAACCATTTGTTTAAATGTTGGCTAACTCGAACTGTTTGAAATTAGCCATGAAACCACCATAATCAAACCATAAAAAAGATAGACGTCCCAAAATACGACAGGTCATTCGACCATCAGACCATCA
>JAZHYW010066433.1:0-16108 GCA_037355805.1 Ixodes ricinus
GCCTACCTGTTTTGTGCTTAAGAGGGGGCACTACCTGGGCATGTCTACTTTTGACTGCTCACTCAATCGGCGTGAAATTCGCAGGTGGTGTTTGTAGCCATATAGAAGGACGGCATGAAAAGTTTCAGCCCTGTGAACCAATTTTGACGGTCGTGACGTACCCTGGCACAGGAACCGGAAGTTCTCTCGGCAGTAGGAGAATGGGAGCGTTAGCGGCGGCGAGTTGAGGGGTGCGCCGGTAGGTTTTACTGCGCTGATGGCGCTGATGTCACCGACGTATTTTCTGAATCGGCGCCTCTCATCGCCGCGATAACCATAGACACATCGCAACTGAGCGAAATTCAATGATATATGTTGCGCTACAGCGACAGCATGGGACTAGTCCCATACGCCGGTATGCCTGTTGGGAAGTGCGGCGAGTCTTCCAGTGAAGACTCCAGAAGGCAACCCAACTGTTATTGTTGGTAAAAGGCGGCCGCGTCAGTCGTTTGCAAAGCGACGTAGATGGAAACAAATTGATGCGGTGTTTTTTGCGGCCTCGGAGATGCAGAAGCGAGCCGACGTTAAAAAAGATACGTTTGAACTACGACAGTGTCAGCAAGAGCCACGTAAATACCTGTTCACACTCGGAGCGGACGCGCGTTTGATGGAAGTGCTGTATTCGCGCTGTTGGTAAGCGCTTCAGGACCGATCTTTTATGACTGCAACTCGATACTGGCGTGACACTCGGCAAAGGAAGGAAACGGCATTGCGCGTAGCTCCCACGAACTGGTATAGCTCGACAGTGACGTGCAGTCGTGTCAGAATAAAAATGGCATACTAATAACAAAGTGTACATACCGTGTTACGAAGGTAATCAATACGGCGTTTATTTGAGCACTATATCACACAAAACAAGAAGATAGAATTGATGAGAGTGCCTTTTCGACGACAGTGCTCGTTACCACTGCCTTAGAAAACTAGGAGATGACAAAGGGAAGAGATCGACCTCACCGGTCAGCGATCAAACTATAATACGTGAAGGGTCCACAAGGGTCGCGCGGGCATATTCCATTCAGCACGCCAGCCGGTAGTGGGCAGACGGTCTTGGCCAAGGACCGTCGGAGCACCGCTGCGCCGAGTCGGAGTGCCTGCTAGGCCTATCTGCCGAGCTCGCTTGGTCGGGGACGGTGGAATCGTGGCCGTTGTAGCTTCTCTCGGGTGTTTGTGGATCCAGCGTTCTTGTTCGTCGTGGTCTGTTTCAAGTACTTTTTTCTTGCTACTTGAAGTCGGGAAGCGCGAGAAGAACACGTAGAAAAATAAACGTTCGTTGGTCGTCGTGACAAAGTAACTTTACTGAGCGACGCTGGCTTTTTCTTGCTTCGTTTACCACACGATAGAT
Organism: Ixodes ricinus; assembly: GCA_037355805.1. NCBI lineage: Eukaryota > Metazoa > Arthropoda > Arachnida > Ixodida > Ixodidae > Ixodes > Ixodes ricinus. The sequence continues at coordinate 1,382 of JAZHYW010066433.1, forward strand.
GGCGCTTGGCTCTCAGCGTTATCAAATTTGGCAATTTTCGTCACATCTCGAATTATGCTACAAAATGTGGATCTGAATAATATTTAACAAAACTTTTAGGAAACATTCGCCGGCTATTTATTGTTTATGATCGCGGTGCTGGTGAGGTAGGCTCTTACCCAATAGGCGACGTGAATTCGGCTGACGTGCTGCGATTTCGCGGATGCATCGCAGTGAAAAGGCAGAGAGCTTTCGAAGGAAAGAAGGCGCAAAAGAGTCCAGTTTTCTTTTAAAAGTTCTATAGCGAAGGATTTCTTTTTGGCGCCCTATTTTTGTGTTTTTGTGTTTCTTTTCACACCCTTTAGGACAATCGGTGGATGAAATTTGATTTCAGAATCATTTCATGGTCCCTTTAAGGTGGGATTTGCTGCCAAAGGTGAAGCTGAGATAAATGCGCTTGAAGTTTCAAGATGGCGTTTCAGAAATTTATTTTTGCGTCTAAAATGTCAGAAATTCTTTCCAGCTGTGTAGGTGATGTATTCCTCAAACTTCTTCTAATATACTGACGTTGCTTTCAGCTATTTTCACTTGTGAATGACGAGGGCTACGCAGCGCCGCACACATCACCAACATATAAATAATAATTATTTTTGACAATGTTTGTCAGTGCACATTGGCAAGGCTTTAAGAGAGTGTCCCTTGTTATCCATGCATGCCAAAACTCTCCAGTTCTGAATAAAAGCCAGGGTGGACTGTTTATTGGGAGTGTAACATGAATCACGATACTGCTGTACTTTTGTTTTTATAGTAATCTCTGAACTGTGTGAATTCTAAGAAACTTTGTGAAGATTTGTTAGGTGCCAGCTGCCACTTAACTGCTTTCATTGAGACTAATTTACACTTGGTCTTCTTAAACTATGACCCTCCAGCCTGTGTGAGTGATGTTCTATAATGTTTTAAGTCTGAGCACTGCAAAAAATTATTACCTTGGAATTTTAATATTTCAGGCTGCTTTTGGCTATACTAGAGGGAAAAGGGGTACCGCCAGGGTGAAAGGGCAGCCCGGCAACAGAAGATACTGTGGTACCTGTCGGAAAAGCCGTCCGATCTCAGGAGAAATCGCTAAAAAGGAATGTGCTTCTATACTATAACTTCCACAATTAAGTAAGATACTATTTTGGGTCTCAGGTTCACAAGCAATTATTTTAAATGATGGTATAGATAAATTTTAAAGGTTAATATATATATAAATGTTTATGCAAACAACTTTAAAGTAGTGTATTGATCAGCTGACCACTTAAAAAAGGCTGCGGGTTGCTTGGTCGCCACTGCCACCCCAACAGGCCGTGCTTGCTCACTCTCAAAAAGTTGCATGGTCACACAATTACAATGAAGCATGTCACTCTTACTGTCCCTTAGTCGTCTCTCGGCCCACTCTTCTGTTGACATATGTCAATGGTCGTCCTGTGTTTGGTCTCATCGCTGGTCACTGAATTGCCCTTGATATGTCCAGGCTCATCCCTTTGCTGCCTGTTCTGCCCCAATGCGCGGTCCCGCCATGGACTGCCCGTGCTGTTGCAGGTCTGCCATCGCTTGCACCCCATGTTGTAGCCTTTTATCCTTTTCTTTATATTAATTTAGCGTAATTTATATATTGCAAATACCATTGAAATGGAACAAAGGCACTATCGCGGCAGATACGAGCTGAGACGCCACTACGCGTGGCGCGCGATACTATGAGAGTTGTCTCTCGGATAGTTCAGTAAACCTCAGTATGCGCCGAGGTAGAGACAAATCGCTCCTTGCTCTCGTTGCACCACTATGCCGTTCCGTGTCAATTGCAGGCTCGTAATGGCGCAATGAGTGCAAGAAGCAATTTGTCTAAACCTCAGCAAATACTGAGGTTCACTGAATAATCTGACAGGTAGCTCTGATAGTACCACACGCCACCTGAATGGCGTTCAAACTCATATTGGTCCCGATAGTACTCCTCCCACCTCAAATGTTTCTGGTTTTTCCGTACCACCTTGCCATTCCTCCCAGCGAAACAATGTATGATTTCATAAGTTCATAATAAATGTATCAGAGCAACGCAGCTTGTTTGACTTTATTCTTATTAGTAGCTGCTTCTGCCGCACTCATACGTCAGGCTGGCGATTACCAGTGTGCAATGGACAATATAATTGAATTCCAAGTGGGATAGGCACCTCGTCATGCTCCAAACATGGCGTAACTAAGTTTCCATATTATGCATTCACATATTGTCGTGCTTTGCATTCAACCATTTGTTTAAGTGGTGGCGAACTCGAACTTCAGTGTTTCAAATTAGCCATCAAACCACCATATTCAAATTATAAAAAATAGACGTCCCAAAATACAACACATTATTCGACCATCAAACCATCAGACAATCAAACCATGAGACCATCAAACCATCAGACAAACAGACCATCAGCCCATCAGACGTCCCAAAATACGACTTTATCAGACCATCAGGATTTTTCCTGATGGTCTTTCCAATAGGCATTTCGTCCCACTCTTTTATTTTTCTTTTTGTTCAAAAGCTCGTGAAAGAACGTGCCCCTACACGCGTTTGTGGTGCTAACTGTGCTATGACATTTTGTTTTCGTCGATTTCTTTGTATTTTACCGGTGGGCGCGTGCTGTCGGCATCGGGAACTACAAAGGGTGGCATCACCCTAAACAAAAGGACATTGAGGCACCCTATTGCTCGCCATTATTCTTGAGCGTGCTCCCCCGAGATGGCACAGCAGAATAGCGAGTGCCCGTCCCTCGGGGCCAATGGGATGTTTCCCTGCATGACTGGTATGAAGTTCTTTGTCTTGCACTAAATACTCTAAATGACTAAATTTTCGCAAGGACCTAATTTTCGCGAATTTTGCGAATTGCCTCGATTCGCGAAAAATACGTCCCGCGCACAATTCGACAATATGTGAACGCTACGGAAGCTACACTGGATTCGCGAAAATTAGAACCCGAGAATAATTTCATAATTTCAGCTTTGGCCCGATTCGCGAAAATTTGATCCCGCGAAAATTAAGTCGTTTACAGTATTTTGTGAGTGCCGTAGGCGAGAGATACAGAGCTACCACGAGCAAGCCGTTGCTCGACCTCGGCGGCACACCATTTACGAACATCGTCTGACGTGACACAGAGATCGATGGGTACACCACAGACCTTTACCAATGTAGATGGCCACTTGAATAACGAGCACATCACGTTTCCATGCGTGCCTCTCTGTGATTTATGCATGGTGATTTCACTTGCCTGCACAACGGGTAGCTGGCATCTCCCCTCCTCCTTCCTCCTCCCTCTTCGCCTCCTTGTCACCTCCTCATCCTCCCTCCTCCTTCTTCCTCCTTCCTCCTCCTCCTCCTCCTCCTCTATTCCCTCCTCGCGCGTTGCATTATGGGAAACGTCCCATAATGCAACGCGCGAGCCACAGTGAAACCCGCGCGTTGCATCATGGGTCGTTTCCCATAAAGCAAAGCGCGGGACCTCCGTGACGTTACTCGTGACCTTCGTGACGTTACTCGTGGCGTCATGTGTGACGTCATTATGGGAAACATCCCATAATGCAACGCGCGAATCTCAAGTGAGACCCGCGCGTTGCATTATGTGACGTTTCCCATAATGCACCGCGCGGTTACGCCAACGGCGACGCCGCTCAGAGTCGGAAACGGGCGCCTGAGAGCTGCGCTTTAAAAGATACGTCACGACTGGTGTCAGAAAAAAACATATACCTGGCAAGCCTGCAATTACACGCGCTGCCCGCACGAGCGATACCCGCTTAGCGGCCCAAATATCCTAGTATGACATCACGACTGGTCGGAGGTTTTAGCGTTTTCTCTCGTTTAGTTACAACTTCGAGGAAAACAAGCATAATATTCAAATTTACGGGATAAATATACGCCTGAATTCATCTCTATCTCGTCTTTTTCAAGAAGTGTTTCAGCTTCCCTTTAAAGGGAACATGAAAGGATTTTTCAACTTCTTCCTTCTCAGCTTCTCTACTCAACACAAACGAGAAATGAGCAATCCCGCGGTCGTGAAGTGCTTTGGCACCTGTACGATGAATTCAAAGGTTCCGCCGCCGTTCGTAAGCACAGCATTGAACTTGTTATTCGCAAGCGAGGATAGATGCGGTCACGGCACTCATCGAACACGAACGCGAATTCAAATATTCGTCGACGGATTGATTGTTGGTGAACGCTTTCGTCCGCGTGACCCACTGCTCGTGTCCAACGATGCCTAGAAAAATTCCGCCTTTCCACTCTGGTGAAAACCAGAGTGGAAAGGCTGAAAAGGTTGCCGCCATCTATGAGCGACGGCGGCAACCAAACAACAGGCAAGCCCGTTGTCTGGTTGTCACCGTCGCCTATAGATGGCGGTAGATGTCCGGAGTTTTGCGTTGACATTTGTTTGCCCGTGAACACGATATTTGGGGAGACTAGCCCTTAACAGTTCCGCTGTAAAAACGCACATTCTCGACTGCTGTGGATCAGCGCAATGTAACGGTGCCCGGCAAAATACAACAAACTGAAGGTCGAATACCGCCTTTAGTCAATTGCATTTGCACGGTAAAAGGTAAAGTGCTATTCGAGCAACCAGATGGTGCTGAATTCTGAAAAGGGTTAGGGTGCCTGCATGTCTGTCTGTCTCAGGGTGAAGACATCCAATGTTGCCTTGAGTGTGCCAGCGCGTGACGCTCTCGCGCACTCGGTGCGTGACTTGGGCGGTAAAATGGCGTGTGCTCATTAGCCACAGCTACGCGCTCGAGCTGAGTGACAGCGTATTGCGCGCACTTCAATATGCATAAAAAAACGATTGGGCGGAAAAATGGCTGAGATGTCACCACTCAAGCAAAAAGCGTCTGTGTATGAAGGCACTCTAAAAAGGGTCTATTACACGGGCGTGCCCACTAAACAGACACATGGCGGCAGCCAAATCGCCCTGCTTGCAATCGTTTATAGACAATTGCAAGCATAGTGCCCCGACTGGAGCCCTCTGAGTGCAAGCACGTGCAGGTTGCGCGTGAACATAGCTTTTCGCAAGCTTGAAATTTCACGCGCTTGTCCATACGAGCAGAGACATGGCGGCGGCCAGTGGCCTTGCTTGCCATCGTCTATTCGCCCTTTTTAGTTTGGCAAGGAACTCAGTGGCGCCACCTTTTGGCTAGCTCCGGCGCACTTCCGGTTCACGCATATTTACTCATATTTTACTCATCATTCTTTTATCACATCTTGGGCTGGATAAATGTTTTTTCATCTAACCGCTCACAATATGTTCCTGTCAATGGGCATAATTCTTCTACTACTCGTGTAACATCCGGGAATATGTCCTGGGGCCTCTCTTGTTTCTAGTCTACATTAACGACCTCCCATCGCAAATTGTGTCCTCTATTAAATTGTTCGTTCGCAGATGATTGTGTACTGCACCACGCAATAACTAATGCCGAAGATTGTGCTATACTACGATCAGACCTCAACGTAGTTTCTTCCTGGTGCGGTAAATCGCTAATGAAGCTTAACGTTACTAAATGTAAAAGCATGCGTGTTTCCCGGCTCTCTAAAAAGCATTGACCCTGCCATGTACATGCCTCAATATTATACCATTAGATGCTGTTGCTTCATCCAAGTATCTTGGCATTCATATCACTCATAACCTTTCCTGGAACATGCACGTCGACTATGTCTTTAATAATGCTAATCGTATGCTTGAGTATTTGCGCCGCCACTTCCGTTCCGCTAATCTTCCGGTCAAACTGGAATTATATAAAGGCTTAGTCAGGCCAAAACTCGAATACGCCTGTTCCGTTTGGGATCTGGAACATGTAACATTATCACACATTCTCGAATCAGTCCAGGACCGAGCGGCCGTTTTATCCTTTCTAATTATTCTCGTACTGCTAGTGTTTCACTAATGAAGACAACTTTGGACTTGCTTGACCTTGCTTTACGCCGTAAATACTTCCGTCTTTGTCTTTTTTATAAAATATATTATACTAACCCAACTCTAAAAGATCGACTACTTTTTCATGCGTTATATGTATCACCTCGCAACGATCACCGGTGTAAGGTTGGCACGCCGACATGTCATACAAACGTCTATTTTAACTCTTTTATTATAAGAACATCTAACGATTGGAACCACTTCCCTGCCTCCACTGTGTCCATCCAGGACGCCACATACTTCAAGAAGTTTGCCAACCATTTGATCAGTGTCACCCACTCCTCCCTCCCGATCGAAAAGACCATCAAGAAAATCTGATGGTCCATCAAACTTTCTTGATGGTCCATCAAACTTCCCTGATGGCCCATCAGGTTTCCTTGATGGCCCACCAGACCTCCTTGATGGCGCCTGATGGTCCATCAGACCGTCCAAATAGCCCATCAAAGAGATTTGGATGGTCCATCACGCTTCCTTGATGGCATCTGATGGACCATCAAAGGCGTCTTAATGGTCCATCAGAAGCTCCAATGGGTCCACCAGACTTCCCTGATGGACCATCAAAGCGTTTGACGGTCCACCAGAAATTCGTAATGGCAATTAACACAGTATTAGTAATCCCGCTCATACCATCAGAATTAACTGTCCATTGTCCGACAGGCTTACTTGATGGTGCCTGATAGACCATCAAACATTTCCTGATGGTGGCTGATGGACAATTAAAGTCTTCTGTTTGTAGCTCAGAGACCTTGAAAACGTTTGTTGCGGCGGCTGACGGACCATCGAAACGTTTTGATGCATGTCGCCCGGTGAGACCATCAGGATATATCGATAGACCACCAGAACGAAAAAAGGCTGATGGTGCTTCTCATGACATCTTGCGGTGGTGGAAAGAACCTGACTATATTCGGGAGGTTACAGAAGTGGCCGAGAGATGGCGCTAATGATCTCACGTCGTTGCGCGTGCCTGAATTTCATTCGGTGTGTAAAGCTGACAGCGGTGTGGCTCGATAACAGTGTGTTCAATCCGTAATAATCCGCCTCAACAATTGTCCTAGGATACTCGAACGGTAACGAAGACACCTTCTTATAAACTCAGGTATGTTTTTGCAACCATAGTTTTGTTTTAAATTGTTTTATTGTCCGTTGGTGAAACAATTTGTTGATCCGCTTTGTATGTCAAGTAGATCATGTGTACAATCTAAGTGGCAGAAAATGTGCCGAAAAACGCACTTTGCTTGATAGGAAATTCATTTACTAGGTGCACGTGTACTGTGAACTAAATATTCGCGTGAAAAAACGTTTACAAAGCCGCGAATGCGGTAATACGAGGCTTACTGCATTCTCGGGCCAACGAGGCTTAGTGTATTGCATGCTGTCGCACGGCGTTGTCATGCCCAGCATGGACGATGGGGACAGAGTGTAGATAGCCACGCAACGGACACCGATGAAATTACTGCGCGTCGTGGAGTCTCGAAAGTAGTGAGCGGATTAAACGCATTTTCTCGTCCATTTTGTTTTTGCGGTTTAATAATTCAATGTTCAATTATTTCCAAATAGAAATAATAACATGCCATAACCTAAATACAAACTTTGTTTTCAGGTTTCTACGGGGATTTCGGAAAGTACCCTAACGCTTCGGATGTTCCTTTTTGAAATAATAATAGGCCCAGAATAAAGTTCACAATTGACTGTAATGGACTTTGTCTTCTGCCGGTAAATATATGTGATTGGAAATTCATACCGACCAACAAACCATCAAACCATCAGTGTCCCAAAATACGACAGACCATCACACCATCAAAGCATCAAGCCATAACACCATCAAGCCATCAAACCATCACACCATCAGGCCATCAGACCATCAATGTCCCAAAATACATCAGACCATCAGCCTGATGGACCATCAGGATTTTCCCTGATGGTCTTTTCGATAGGGCTGTAATACCTCCGGGCCTTGAGAGTATGAAAATAAATAAATAAAATAAATAAGATTGAATTAAGTCTGACAGTGCTATAAGTGGCCATTTCGAAAATATAGCGTGTATATTTGGTTTCGCCAATACTGTGAAACCCGCCGTCTAGTTAAGAAACTGAAGTGGTAGGGGCTTTTTGCACACTGGCGCTATACTCCGTTTCACCTCAGAGCCACTTATACTGAAAGAGTTTGGCCTTCTTAATGAGATTTTGACAGCCTGGCAACCAGAGCAGTGTAGTCTGACAACCGGAGAATGGCTACTTCGGTCCGCCATTTTGTGGCTCTGGCTCATAGGAACTCTATGCGATTTCTCAAGAAAAGTAATGCCATTTCTTGTTATCGCGAAATCCGTTGGTTCTAGCGGGCAACAAGCTCCGCCCACTGCCAAACTCTCTCAGTATAAACGGCTCTGCTTCACCTTATGTTGTCGATGTCGATGTTAGAAGAATGTTGAACACGGACAAGTAGAAAGAAGCAGCAACGACATCTTTTTTTTATCCACTAATTTGTTTTAAGCTCATTTACCATATCCGTCTTTGCGCTGGCCTGCAATTTATCCCATTTATTAACCAGAACCATCTAACATCCAGCCACTCGGAGATCTTTGCAAATAAAAGACAAAAATAAAAATATGAGCTATAATAATATTTTAAGACTGAACTTCCCATCCGAAGTTCGCATCGTTTAGAGCGACGCTGCAAGGAAACGTAAACAGCTACCGTAAACTCAAGACCTAAAAGTATAGAAGTAAAAGCAGAAAGGAGCTTTCACTATACTTATTCTTGACGTTCATTAACAGTGGCTGTTTGCCCGCTGGTCTGAATTTGATTCCATTCAGTAAACAGAAACCTTTAATATCCACCCACACTGTTATCTATACAAAGAACACATAGATTCACCAAAGGAAGCTCAATAAATATTCTCGGAGTATAACCCGTATTTGCACTGTGTCGACGGCTCCGCGTGAACGACAGTTTCAATACACTCTGAAGAATTATTCTGTGCACAAGGATAAGCGCGAGGGTGCGGTGGCGTTATTGATTCGGTCGTCAATTATCTTCTTTCCTAACGATACCTCCCGCGGGTCTCCATTGCGTGCCTTAGAGCCTCTTTCCCTTTCAAATAGCGAGCGCCCGCAAATTCGAAGCTTCGGCGAATCCGACCTCGGCAACCGATCGCAGAGTGACGCGCGACGGCTCCCAGGGGCACAATGTGCAGAAGCGGGTTAAGTAATGAAGCTAATGGAGCTGGCTATTCTATTCGCTGTCAGCGCCACAAGCGAAACAACTCACTCAGGTTCTTTTTTCTTTTATTTTTTTTATAGGGGAATACAATTTATTTAGCGCCAATCTAGGCCTTGGCGCCGGTAGGCTTTCCGTAGTTGTAACGGCTGGACTCGCGCGGCCAAGGTGTTTCCCCTTTAGAATTGGGAGGGGTGGGTGCCTCCATCTATCGTCGTGAACACCAGTCGAAACAGCAGAGGCAGCCGTCTCTCCTGTCGTGGCAAATCCGGTATCTCGGTGTGCCGGTAGCAGGACCTCTTCCCCGCCGCGCAAAAGCGCAATGCGCATTCATTCTCCTGGACGCGAAGTACCCAAACCGTTGGGATGATTTGGTTACGTAGGCGCACTGTCTAGTGCAAATGAGCGAAGTAGAATATGTTCTTAATAGTAAAGTACAACGTGTCCCTCAAAAAAGTTTTACAGTGATATTTTACCGCAAAAATAAGCATCGCCGAACAATAAGTCTCCGCCTTCACCTTAAATACAAGAGCGCGAAAGATAAGGACATAACAAAGTTACGAACAGGACAAGCGCTTACTATCAACTGATTGTTTAAGGCATGATGAGAGAAATACGAGAATGAGAGGAGAAAGTCTAAATTAAAATGCTAAGTGCAGTTACGTTAAAAATTTCAAAAATTATATGAAAATTTAAAAAAAACACTTATAAAAATCAACAAAATTAAGATGAAAAAGGAGAGCGATATAAAGTGAAAAGCAGCCGGATTAAGAAAACAGTAATGTTAAATTAAGAAAACAGTAATGTAAGACTACGAGAGCATGACTTTTCCCTACAATCGTCACCACCAGGACACCTAGCCATACATGTCACAGTAAATGCACTCCTCTATTTAATCAAACAAAATTCATCAATTGCTTTCGGAGCAAAAGAGTCAAAGAAATGTTTGAGTCAAAATCCATAATAGAAAAAGGAGACACGTGCATTTGCGCACCATCCATATCACTGTCCGAGAAAGAGATAGGGTACCTACCTTTTTACTTTATCCGGCTGCTTCTATTTTTATATCACTCTCCTTTTTCAATTTTTTTTATTATATATATATTGTCACGAATGGACAGGGAGGAAACAAAAGAATAACTGGAAAACTGAAACGTTTAATGGGGGCGAACTTGTGCCCAAAAATAAAAGGAAACAGTAGATAACAGCAGAGCGTCGCGGGCGTCGAAATCGGCGAAAGAGCAGAATCGAACGCTGGGGCGAAACTGAGTCCGGCTGGTTACGCGGAGCCCCTTTTGTGCACGCGTGGGCTTCTGGAACATTCGGCCTGGAACATTCGGCGTGCAGAACATTCTAACCCAGAACGAGCAACACTGTTCTCGAAATTACCAGAAATCTAAATTGGAAGAATAAATAGAAGACGCGGCGCTCCCAGGGATCGAACCCTGAGCTTTCTGCGTGGAAGGCACGCGCGATAACCCGTTAGGCCACGAGCGCGCTGCCTACTTAGTCAGCTGCGCTCGCGGCTGACGTGCGAAACGGCGCCGTGTTGTTTGAAGACCGGTGGCGTCGCTGCATTTCCATAGGAGCTAAGCCTTTTTCTTTCTTTACTTTTTGCTCAGGTAAGTTCGCTCTTTGCAAATTTTACCAAAAAATACACCATCTGTGGGCAACGCTGCACAAAGTCGAAGCGCGATAGGTAAAGAAACCGAATTTTCCGGTCGATTTAAAGAGCCTGTCGTCTCCTTGTTTCACCCTCTATAAATAGCGGGCATGGTGGCGGGAGGCCGAAGGCGTGGGTATATAACTGAGAAGAAAAAAACCCTTGGTGAAAACAGCAACAACGGACGGTTTATTCTTCGACGTTTCGGCCGGAGTCCGGACTCCGGCCGAAACGTCGAAAAATAAACCGTCCGTTGCTGTTTTCACCAAAAGTTTTTTTTTATTCTCAGTTATATATATATATATCTCTATATCTATATATATATATATTAATTTTTAAATAATATGTAAAATTTGTTTTTGCGGGAATGCATTTAGCATTTTAATGTAGACTTTCTCCTCTCATTTTCGTCTTTCTGTCATCATGCATTAAACAATCATTTGATACCAGCCACTTGTCCTGTTCGCATCTTTGTTATGGCCTTGTCCTTTTCGCTTTTGTATTTAAGATGTTTACCCAACTTGCGCAACAGTTAATGGTAACTCCGCCTACATGCAGCGCTAGCGGTTCATAATCATACCTGATACCAAAGGTTCAAATTCACAACTAATTGTTATCATATTAAAACATTCCGCGTAATTTGGAAAACATTTCGATGGAAAAATGTGAGCAGTTTTCTCTGTTTGACGTCCTCCAGCTCCATCTGTTCGTGTGCTTAGTCGGCCACAATATTCCCCATTGAACATTTCAGAAAATCATTTAAAACTTTTGAACGAGATAATCGCAAGCTGGAAAACTTTAGAAGCTCGTTACAGAACGACGCTTTTAGAGTAGATTCGTCAAAGTATTTCACTGCACGCTGTTATAACCCGTCCCCATCTCCCTTTGTTTGTGAGTGCGTGGGAGGCTCGTCGAACTATTTTCCCAGTCGTTAGGGCCCCTTTGGGGGACGGATTAGCCCAGGCTTAGTCGAACGCTCGAGGCCTGGCCAGTCTGGCTGGCGTCAGTCGCTTCCGGGAAGCACCTGCTTCCGGGAAGCACCTGCTTCCGGGAAGCAGGCGGTGGAACGCGACAATCTGCGTTTTGCGCCATTCGGGTGCTTATTCGTCACGGCGCCGGCTGTCTGCTAGGAAACAATCCAGGGATCGTCCAACAGTCAATTTGCAGACCTTGGAACTGTTTCCCACCCCGGATTCGGGTCTGGCGGATAATCGTCGTCTTGCCAATCCCAAACGTTAAGCTCCCGCTGGTCCGATTGCCGTCGGTCGCTTAGATGAAACAAAGCCCACGGAATCCTCCTTTCCCTCAGGTGTCCACAAAAACCCCGACCGTTCGAGAGACGGTCGTCTTCGATCAGATATTTCGCTATGAAATAAATCTGTTAAAGGGACAATGAAGACGATTTTATTTAATTTTCTTAAATGGTGTTTTTATGCTTCTTGGGAACATAGCATGCTGCCCAATTTTTGTAGACATTTGTGACGGGTATTTCTGTGCCTACGAAAGAAGTAAAAAAACCGAAACTGAACAATCTCCATTCTCGTTCCGGAGCCTCTGAAAACGGAGGTGACGTAGGGAGTGACGTCAAGTGTGAATGGTCGGTATCAGTAGTATTTAGGATATCGAGACTCTGGTTACCGCGGTGGGTTATAGCAGCGCGGTGGCGCGGTCGTTTCGTCGAATCTTTCAACGTGGACGGCAACGCCGCTCTCGTGAGCGAGTCCGTTCAGCGACCCAACACAAACGGAACGGGAGTACGTGTGAGCAGGGCTTAAAATCTGGGGGGTCTCAGGGGGTCTCGGACCCCCACTGATGTTAAAGGATGGTCTGAGACCCCCTCGACAGCCCTAGCACTAGTGAAAGCGAAATCATATCTTGCAATAAAATAGCTCGTTTTCAGAAATGTGACATTTGAGGATTAGCAATTTGGGGGTTGCAGGTACAGCAGAGGTAGAATCAGCAGTGGGGTTTATTTTATGCTCACCTAGTACATCTCGTCAGAACTCCCCCCCCCCCCCTTCTTGTAGGGACCCCCTCAACTTACGGGAGACTTTAAAGAGATACTACAACGAAATTTCGGCGCTCATTTTTCGGTAAAGAGCAGTATCACATGGAACATACCAATATCTTGTTAAAAAAGTCTCGAAAAGGAATTTTAAAACGAATTAAACGATTAGCAAAGAGCACCTGGTAGATGTCGCTAACGCCTCGTTTGTAATGCTCGTCTAGGAACCTTGACAGCTAGTGACGGAGGTCGTCTCGCCTCCGGCCACGACGAGAGAAGGGGGAAGGAGGAACTCCTCTTCCCGAGAATCCCTTTTGTGTGTCGCAGAAGTCGCTATTGTCCCCCTACAAGATTATAGAAGATTAACCCGTCACTCAAAATTCGTACAAAAGCAGCCGCTTCGGTGACTGGAACGACTAGGCCATCCTCTCGACGTCAGCCTCGCCGTAGCTTTGCTCGTCTTGAGATGACCTACGTCACGATTGCGTTGGATGTCACGTGCTCTAAGCTGGGCCTTCTCCGAGCGCTTGCCAGAGTGGACCGTTTATAACGAAAAATACAGCCACCAGGATCAAAATACAAACGTGCGATTGTCATTTACGGATATTGTGGGTCATATTCAACCTATTTTTGAACACGACGGGAATATTTCAAATTTCGTTGAAGTATCCCTTTAAACACTGCGTGTGAGGCGGCCTCCGCCATCACCCGACGGAGACCGCCCAGCCGGCAACGAGCGGCCCGCATGCCGAAAAACAAGGACACGGGGGAGACGCCGAGGGGAAAGCGGCAGCGATCCGGCCGTTCCGGGAACCGGTTCCTCCGCAGGGGACGCTCCCCAAGAAGGAGAAAATAAACAGCACCATTTTTGGTTTTCGCCGAAGTTGGACGTCCTCTTTTCGTCGTCGAAGAACACGAACAGCAACCCACACGCGAAAACTAGCGTCGCCCGAACGAATACTGGTCTTCAATCGACCGTTAGAACAGCCATCTACAGCGCTCAAATTTGGCATGACAATCAATTTGCAGAATCCTTCGAGTACCGTATATTTTTTTTTATATTATTTTGTTTTCCCATAGTTGCTCGTTGCCCGTTTCGCGTCCAGCGTTGCAAAGAAAAAAACAATTATGCTGCTTTATTTACGGTTTAGTAATCCTTTCCGGTCCGATTTATACTTTTCATAGTTATTCAAGCGGAAATTAGAACAGTATTTCAAAAATCGCGAACCAAAAACGTGACCGAGGGCGCGTCTCTCGTTTCGACCAATCGCTGACGCGTCTTTCGTGACGTCGCGCTTCTTGGCCCCGCCACGGTCACGTGAGCTCCGCTTCTCCTGGCTTCTCCCGCAACTCTCAGGGGCGTCGCCCCAGTCGGTCCCGGTGCAATTATTACCTCGACTGTTTAATTGATTTACGCGGAACACAAGCGATGGTTTCGGCTGAAATTTGGGTAACGTGGCATGAGGCGTGCCTGAATCCAGTTCAATCGCCAAAACTATGTCGGAAATTGCCTTCATTGTCCCTTTAAGTTTTCCCGATCTGTTTCTCCCACTGACTGGCTCGGACGTTGTTCGTGAGAAAGGTTGAACGCCAGCGAGATGGCCATGCTACCCGAGAAACAAGGCTGGGCGTCGACACCTAGCAACATCAAGCCCTTGCTACGCGACGTTTTCACGATTGGGGGTTTATTCCGTAGCAATGCCGTACCGACTCTTCAGATTTTTTCTTCACTTAGAAATAAAGAATATAACCGACTTTTTTATATGCGTGCTATTTCGTCTTTAGTCGAATTCTTCTTGAAAGTCCCTTCCGTGAAACGTTGAACATGTATTTATGTAATAACGTAATAAGGCAGGCGAGCTGGTTAAAGTTATAGATTTCTAAAATTCCAA